>CM041789.1:85062250-85355120 GCA_023375725.1 Nephotettix cincticeps
TATATGTCTTTCTGCTTCTTATATTTATTTCTTTGTGAGTGAACTTAACCTACCTTAAAAATTTAAATTAAATTATCTATAATATTATAAAGAAGAGGTGGTTTCTGTATGTTTGTTTGTGGGTTTGTTGTGGCAAGTAAATGCGAAAAATACTGAACCGACCGTTTTGAAATTTTACAGAAAGGTAGATCTTAAACTCATGCAACACATAGGCATATTAGTTCCCTTAAAATCCCCTCGGGCTACGCCCCATGAACGTCCTAAATTTTAATGTTTACATTTTCAAAGAATGAAAACATAAAATTACTTAAAATTTGACAGTTCGGGAAGAAGATAAGAAACAGCTGCCGTGACCGTCCTAGGTTTCAATGTTTAAATTTTCTAATGACAACATCCGTTTGCACTATATTTTGACAGTTCGGGAAGAAGAAGAAATAAAGTTGATTTTTCAGATAAACTGCTGGATCGAAATTAGTGAATTATTTGAAATAGTGGAATGGTAGATTTTATGTTTTTTCCGACAACTGTCTCTATTTCATTAATCTTTATCCTCTCCCAATATTTGACAGATGTTACTTTGAAATGTTGTAGAAACTCGTGTTTTGTCATTTTGTAAACAATGAAGAATTAATTAACAATAACTTAAATGTATCAGTAGAGCCTACACCTTTCAGCCTTTTTAACCCGTGCGAAGAACGGATACTTTGGCTTGTAAATTATAAAACCTAAAATTTATAAAACACCAAATAATAGAATTTCTAGAAACTAGGCGATTATAAATAAGCTGACAATGGGGAGGGTTGAGGGTCTCACATGTTATCACCACCACACAGGACAGCAACCACCAGGGAAAAAGCCGGTTCCCCGACTGACCGCGGCGGTTGTCCGCTCATGGCGGTGGTGGCGGTCCGGTCCGGGCCGGTGTAGTGCACAGTGCCTCATAAGAATACATGTCATCATAAAATGCCCGGCGCTCTGCGCTTCACAAATTCAGTTGTATGCTGTACAAGTTAAGAGATCAATTAGAGGAAGATAAGCGAAAAGGGAAGTGTTTGTGAACTGTGAACTATGTCAGTGACTAGACGTAGATGTTAATAGCGAAGACTGGATACATTAGTTTAATTAGATGTAAGTAGTAAAAACTGTGAATTTGGTTGATTTAAAAATTAGATGTGTTAAATAGATTTGAACAATTAGTTAATAATTTTATTAGTTTTGTTAATGAAATAGTAATGACAGTACACTCTCATATCCAGACTAAAGTGGCAACGGCCGATCCGGATAGCAATAAATCCAGATATGAGAGGGGAATAAAGTATCCAGATATTAAATAAAAAAACATAATTTTGGTTGAAATACTGATACCTTTAATAGGATCAAAACTCAAAAAATCAGGTAATACAGTATAAAGCGGTACAGGACTAGAGTAATCACTGGCGCCGACTCCATAAGGCCTGGGTGGGCTCAAGCCCCCTCAAAAATAATTTTGGGGGGGCGGAGCCCCCCCAAAATTTCAATTGTCTAACTTAAAGAATCTGTTAAAAGTATACAGTTGACCGAGTATCGGAATTATTGAAAACAGAAAACAGCGTTTTAATAACTGTTAAATATTCTTGTCATCCTTAAAATTTAAATTAATCAATTTCAATGTTTAGAAAGTAAAGACAAAAGACTTCATAAAATAAAAAACCCGCAACTTGTAGCTCTATAGTTGCAACCAGTTAGCAAGCTATAAATAGGTTGCCTATGACTTTTGCCAAGGTCACTGCTCCCGGCCGGCCAAGGGAGGGGATGAAGCACCGCCATCTTTGTCTAGTGGAACCGCGTCAAACGGGACATCGTCCCTAGTAAACAAACACTTGCAGTCAGTTCCTATTAGTTCAGTTTACATCGTGTTTCGTTATATTGATGTGATTGAGTGATTGAGATTGAGTATTAGCAGTGAATATTGATGGAGTATCGAGTGTCAAGTGAATTATTGTAAGTGATACAATATGGACAAGTTTGTATTTAAAAAAGCGCGTGTTGATGAGATCGCAAAACCACTCCCAGCACTGGAATCATCTGTAGTGGTACCTGGAACATCTGCCAGTCCCAGTAATAGTGACAGTTTAGATTTGAACAGCATTAAAAAGGTAATCGGTAAGGGAAGATCCTTTCAGAAGTCATGGGTATCTAAATATTCTTGGTTAGAATATGAAAATGAAACTGACAAAGCATTTTGTAAAGTTTGCAAAGATGCAGAAGCGAAAGGCCTTATTAAGTTTACTCTAAAGAGAGAAGATGCTTTTACTTCTGTCGGCTTTTCAAACTGGAAAAGGGCCTTGGAAAAGTTTCGTACTCATGAAACTACCAATGTTCACAAGGAGAGTATTCTTAAATTGTCAACTGTTTCAAACTCAAGTGTAGCTGCCCAGTTAAATGAGCAAATAGATAATGACATGAAAAAAGCCCGGTTAGCGCTAACTGCTATTTTCACAACTATGAAATTCCTATGTAGACAAGGTCTAGCAATTAGAGGCCATGAAGACAAAAACTCGAATTTTTTGCAACTATTGGAACTCAGGAAAGAAGATGTCCCGGAATTAAAAGACTGGCTAAATCGTTCAGGTTTTAAATGGACATCCCATGATATTCAAAATGAAATAATCGATTTGCTAGGTCAGTCTGTTCTGCGGTCGGTCTTATCTAACATTAAAAAATGTGAACACTTTTCCATCATGGTGGATGAAACAAGTGATGTTTCGATCCACGAACAAGTATCATTTTGTATTAGGACAGTAAATGATGATTTGACCACCAATGAAGATTTTATTGGATTATATGAAACGCCAAACACTGATTCTAAAACTTTGTTTACTATTGTCAATGACATTCTGTTACGTTTGGATTTGCCCATTGAAAAATTGAGAGGACAGTGCTACGATGGTGCTTCTAATATGAGCGGAAAGTTTAATGGACTGCAAAAGTTAATTTTAAACTTGCAACATCAGGCCATTTTCGTCCACTGTACTGCACACAGTCTTAATTTAGCAGTTGAAGACAGTCTTCGGTGCCTGACTTGTATGAGAGACATTATGAACCTTGCAAAGGATCTAATTAATAATATTAGAGAATCCCCAAAAAAGGATGGAACTATTCAGAAGTGTAATCAGTGCCAATGCTACCGTTCTACATGATACATCAGGAATTCGACCACTTTGCCCAACTCGATGGACAATGAGAGCATCAAGTGTGCAACAAATCTTGAAGAATTATGAAAATATTTTGGAGTTGTTTGAAACCATCTCTTCCTCGGATAAGAACGAAGCAGGTTATAAATGTGCAGGCTTTTTGGAATCAATGCTGACTTTCAAGACTTATTTCCTTTTACAGGTTTATTGCTATGTAATGAACCCAGTTGAAGAGGTAAATCGCAAAGTTCAATCACCTGATTTGAGCGTAACTGATTTAGAAGATATGTTTATTGACCTAGTCTGTATTTTGGAAGAAAAGCGTGGAGGGTTTGAGGACTTCTGGAAGTTTTGCCTATCAGTGAAGCCACCATCAGTAGCTGAACCGGAACTAGCAAGAAAACGCCGCATTCCTCAACGGTATGAAAACAAGGAGGCTGGAGCACCCCACACATTCAACACACCAGCTGAATTTTTTAAAATCAAATACATTGAAATTTGTGAAACTGTGAGGTCTTGTGTTGCCAGCAGATTTGATGCAACAGGACTGTCAAAGGTCATTGCAGTGGAAAGGGAGTGTCTGTCTGTTTTAAACGAAGGACAAAAAAGTGATATGACACGCTCTAAAGAGTTTTTTCAAAATGATCTGGACACTGACAGATTATTCTTACATTTGTCAATGTTAAGTGACATTTCCAAACAAAAGAAGCTGCAACTTCGTACGTTGAATGATGTTAAAAAGTACTTTGAACTAGAACCCAGTGTGAAGGAAATGTTACCAGAACTTGTGAAAGGCTTGAAACTGCTTCAAGTTGTGCCGGTGACGTCAGCAACTAACGAACGTTCATTTAGTGCCCTGCGCCGCCTCAAAACCTACCTTAGAGCTACAATGGGACAGAAAAGACTCAACAACTTAGCGATAACTCATGCTCATCAAGATATTTTGGAAGAAATAGACATTTGTCAAGTCATCAACGAGTTTATTAAAAGGAATCCAGTCAGAAGATCCAGTTTTGCACTCTTCTAAGGACAAACTGTTCTGTTTTCTCTTCTAAGGATAAAAGTTTCAGGTAAAGCCTCAAATTCTGTTTACTTTACATTCTAATGTCAATTTTTCATGTCATGTTTTTTAAAGACAGTTTTCAGCAATTCTTTATCTCAGAATTCTGTTATTTAGGCTACAATAATTTCATTCAATACTACTTAAATTATTTTTTAAAGAGGTTGGCTGTATTTTAAACACAAATACAAAAACACACATACATTTAAAATACAAGAACTTAATTTTTGATTGAAACTTATGTAACCTTTACCTAAAATAAATAGAATATTTTTGATTGAAACTTATGTAACCTTTACCTAAAATAAATAGCTTTTGAACCTCTTAGTAACAGTCAGTTTTGTTACCTATTTTTTCATCCATACTTGATTTTCTAACTTTGAATTCTAAGCAAATTATCCTATTAAAGAGCTAAGTTGAGAACAAAATTTTTCAATAGGCCTAGGTTTCATAACAGGCGATGGACCTATTTATTAAAACTTATACATGAAGTTGATTGGTTTACTGTTAATTACACTTTTAATGTTGTTATAAAAGAACAAAAACAATGAGCAATCTTCACTTAAAAAGTTGAAAAAATACTTCAAACAAATTTTATATCCTCAATAAAAAGCAATTTTTTATTTTATTTTAGTCAAAACTTGATTGTTACTCATCATCCAAACAAATTGTATTGTGTTTTGAGGTTTTTTTCCCTGGTTTATTAATACTGTGTAAGTAAAAAGATAGCCTAAAAATGCTTCTGAGCACCTTAAAATTTCAAAAAATTTCCGGGGGAGTACCCCCGGACCCCCCTGTTCCTGGGGGGTATTAACTTAACTTAACTTACTTAACTTCCATTTTTTCCTAATTTCTGGACAATTATTGCATTTATTTTGTGTATTTAAACATTTATATACTAATTTATTTTCAAATTCCACCCAAAATAGAATCTCATTGATCATTCTTTATATAACTGTGTATTTTAAATGTTATTATTTTAATTTCTATTTCGGGCTCTATAAATAGAACAATGGCGATTTCACAATACAGTAAACCCTCTTATATCCGGATCTCTCATATCCGGACCCTCCGATATCCAGACGTGATTTTGAAAGAATGCAAAAATGTAAAACACTCTTGGAGGCCAATGTTTGTTAACCCATAATATATATATATATATATATATATATATTTAAATATATATATATATATATATATATATAATATATATATATATACAGGGTGATTCCTGGCAACCCTGACAAACTTCGGGAATTTGTTCCTTGGGTTAAAACAAGGAAAAAGTCATATAAACATAGGTCCTAAACCCATTTGTTTCATAGTTATGGTTAAACATGTGATTTTTTAGTTTTTTTTTTGTATCTAATGTACATTTTTACCTCTGGAATGCAAAATTGATCAAATATTTTGACAAAAATTTCATAAATAGATAGAATATTAAATTTAAAAAAGATTTCATTGCTTTTTTCCACAAAAAATTGAGTATGGCTGAGAAAAATCTGTTTAAAACAAAGTTTTTCCTACAAAAAATAGAGCTCAAAAATATTTGTTATAACTTTTAACGTCCTTTACTAATACAACCAATCAAGCAATTGAGTTGCAACTTAATTGCAACTTAAAAGCAAAAGTTGCAGAATTTAATGGAGAACAATAAAATATCAACTTTTGTATACCTTTTCAGGTGATTATTTAATGTAAAATTAAAAACAATGTAAGATAACACAATTTATAAGGAAAATTTTAGGTCGAAAGAGATAGATTTTATTTGATATATTTGATATTTTATTGTCCGTGCGACATTCATGACCCACCCTTCCTAACAGCTCCTCTCTTGTTTGTGATTTGGTCTTATACACCTCTGTCTTCATGTGACCCCACAGGAAGAAATCCATAGGGTTCACGTCTGGTGTCGTGGGTGGCCACAATGCACTGGTACATGGTAAGCAATAATGTTTTGCCGGAGTGGTCATGTAAACACTGTAACACGTCACTTGTTCTATGTGGGAGTACTCCATCATGTTGATAATACATATTGCCTGATTTGAAGAGGAATATCTTCAAGAAGCTCTGGAGGAGTGTACTATAGAATCTGTAAATAGGATGGTCCATTTTGTGCTCCATCTAAATTGGAAGGTTCAATCAGCCTGTCATCGAGTAGACCGCCCAAAACATTTACTGAGAATCTTTGTTGAACATGTGTCTCTACTGTACCGAGTGGGTTTTCTTTAGTCCAAACATGAATGTTTTTGCAATTATTTACACCATTTCTAGTATCTGAACTTCGTCTGTATACATATTAACTTAGTAAGCTGATGATTTCTTGCCACCCAACTACAAAACCGTGATCTCATAATATTATCGTCGGGATGAAGCGCCTGAACTTTCTGAGTACGGTATGATAAGGGTAGTCTTTTTCCCTCTTTAATATTTTCCATACTTTTGTAGAAGACATTAAGCGCTGCTGAAACTCCTGAAAGTAACTATTAGGGACACGCCTATTGGGAAATCTTGTGCTTTACTCAATTACAGCCGCTTTTGAACTCCCATTACAAAATCCATAAAGTGCATATCAGGAGCATATCAGGATTCGCTGTTAGTAATAATATTAGAATCTGATAGTTTTGTAAACACTTTTTCATTAAAAAATAAATAATTAGACAACAATGAGTTTCAAAGGCTGGATTCTGGTGATTTTCTGAATTCACCAGTGTTGTATCTTATTAAAAGCTAATAAATTATTTTTAAAACTAAATAAAACGGAAGTAAAAAGGTTTAAAACTAAAAAATCTGAAAATGATTATTTCCGTCATTTCTCTTCAGATAATGTTATGTTGGTTTTCTTAGTTGTTAAACAATTAAGTTTTTATATAAAATAAAATGTCATCTCTTTCGACCTTAAAATTTCCATAAAAATTGTGTTATCCTACATTGTTTTTAATTTTACATAAAATAATCACCTGTAAAGGTATACAAAAGTAGATATTTTATTGTTCTTCATTAAATTCTGCAACTTTTGGTTAAGTTGCAACTCAATTGCTTGATTGTTTGTATTAGTAAAGGACGTTAAAAGTTATAACAAATATTTTTGAGCTCTATTTTTTTAGGAAAAACTTTGTTTTAAACAGATTTTTCTCACCCATACTCAATTTTTTTGTGGAAAAAGGCAATGAAATCTCATTTAAATTTAATATTCTATCTATCTATGAAAGCTTTGTCAAAATATTTGATCAATTTTGCATTCCAGATGTAAAAATATACATTAGATACACAAAAAAACTAAAAAATCTTATTTTTAACCATAACTACAGTAGAACTCCAATTATCCGAACTCCGACTATCCGAATCGCCGATTATCCGAATCACTTTCAGAAAAAAATTTGTCCAAAAAAAGTGCCCTATTATTCTTCCCCCCGCGAAGCCCGAATGTGACCACTTGCAACTGCTCACCGTCAAGCGAATGCGTGACCTGGCTGCCCGAAATACGGATGAAGAACGCAAAACAGCTTACATTGACGGAGATGTTTAAAAACCAAAGATTTTTATTTCAAAAATTGTTCGTACATTTTATTTATATTTAAAACATGTGAAAATATCATGTTTCTTACATTTAATTCAATAAAAAAATAGTGCATTATCAAAACGTAGCTTTTTTCTCTCTAATGGCAATAAAAAAAAAACTCTGATTATCCGAATGGGTCCCGGTCCCCATTAATTCGGATAGTTGGAGTTCTACTCTATGAAACAAATGGGTTTGGGACCTATGTTTATATAACTTTTTTCCTTGTTTTAACCCAAGGAACAAATTCCCGAAGTTTGTCAGGGTTGCCGGGAAACACCCTGTATGTATATATATATCCAATACTATAATACGAGCAAGGTTTGTATATATATATATTTGCACACGGATCTCGAAAACGGCACCGAGGATTTTCTTTAAATTTTGGAAATAACTAATTTCCGAGTAGAAAATAAGTTCTAGATAGGTCTAATGTCCAGGAAAATTCGTGTTTCCTTGTAATATTAAGTTTAAAATCTAAAAATTTAACATTACGCTTATGGAGAATAAAATGTAAACAATACAAACCAAAACAGCTGTTTCTAACCGTTTGACAGTTCTTGATTGAAGACTGCGGGGAACAATATAGAGGTTATGCATTAATATTTATTTTATGAATTAAATAAATGCAAAATTATCAGGTTACTAAACAATTTGTAAAAACTAAAGGATAACATAGCTGTGCGAAATAAAAGCAGAAAAAAGTATTTCAAAAATCTTCCGTGTTTTGATAGAAAATGTATTCGTTGTATTGCTTGAAGCCACTGTAACAAACCAATAAATTGATGTAAATTAAATTTCTCTTTTGCTTTTCAATCCTCATTCCGTTTATAACAAAATTCAGCTGATCACAGGCTAATAATAACGGTTTGGATAATTAAACAGTAAATGATCGGCTTTGGCTGAAAGACGTTAAACGGCATCGCTCAATTGACTAACGTCGTAGCCGAGTGGTAGCGTGTCGGCCTCAAGAACTATAGGCCGCGAGTTCCATACCCACCAGGGGCGATACTTTTTGTTCAGTGCTATATTAATTATGGTGTATTAAATCGGTTTTATTTCAACCACATAAATGTTTTCATTGAGTAATAGATGTGTTTTAATTTTTCTAATTAATTTTTATAATACATGTCTTATTCTATACAAGCTCGGTCACCAGGTACTATATATATATATATATATACCAGCTGACCCAGCGAACTTCGTAACGCCTATAAAGAGATATAAATACAGTAAATAATTCCCAAAAACCGTAAACTATTAACGTGGCGAATAATGCTGTTCATTTTGTACAGCACATATTTACTTCATAGTTTTACATTAATGCGAATGATTCAGATGGCATTGGATAGTAAAGCATATTGCTAACGGACAGTAAACAAACATCTGATTTAAGAAATCAAATGTTTTGATTGTAGATAATTTGTAAACAAACTTATTCCCCATAAGGTTAACATTAGAAAATTAAAACGCTTTAGAATTAAAACTAATTGAATTTATGGAAACTGAATATGCCTAAAGCATGACCTGAGCAGAGATGAATCCGAAAAATCAAAGATCATTAAAATCGGTCCAGCCGTTCTCGAGTTATAATGCGTGTAACTAACACGACTCTGTTTTATATATTTAGATATATATATATATATATTATGGCTTAGTAAATCATGTGAATAGTAAATCATCTATAGATTTATATATATATAAAATTATTCAACTGGTTCGATAGAATAAATAAAATATTAAAATGAAAAGTTATGCGAATTTTCGTTTAATAAATACATAAACGTTTTCAAGCATTTGAGAAAATAGAAATGAGAGAACAATAAACAATAATAAACAGTGACTAAATATTTTAACATGTGATTGTCTTGTCTTGACAGTAAATTTTAAATATGGAACATATGATTTGGTACATTTTAAAATAAATAAATATAGAAGTTTGTACATGTAATTTTTAAAATGTTATTTTCAATTGAGTTGAATCGTTTTTTATCAATTTATATCAAATTTAAACCGGATGAAAATTTTGATTTTAGAACCAAATGGTTTGCCAATTCAGAATTTGTCCAAATTAGTTGGTTACTTTTTGCATTTTGATGTGGTTTAATTCTGTGAAAGGCCTTAAGCTCATAGCAGCCTTCAAAATTCTGGTTGTGGTGAGAAGCATGATTATAAATAGGAAGACCCATTGTGTCAAGTATTGGCTCACCCACAGAAAGGATTTCTTCTTTTGTGGATAAAAATTTATAGCCTTTAGTTCAAAATTTACCATCATACATTAAAGACACTAATGACTTCCTAAACAAAATTTCAAGTGTTAACCTACCTCAAACTCCAAATTTATTTCTTGTAACAATTGATGTTGAGTCGTTATATATGCAAACATCCCTCATGGCAGTGGCCTGAAGGCTGCCAAACACTTTCTAAATACTAGACCCATCCATTCTAAACCCTCCACTAGCTTTCTGACTATATGAATCCATATGATTTTGACTATGAACAACTTTAAATTTTTAAACAAAAATTTTTTATAGATCAAAGGTACAGCAATGGGAACACGTATGGCCCCTTCCTATGCCAATCTATTTATAGGTCTAATAGAACAAAATTTTCTCCTAGGTTTGCCTTAGATACATTGATGACATTTTCATTGTTTGGCAGCATAGATTAGATTCCTTAAAATTTTTTTGCAAAATTTGAATGAGTTTTGCTGTTTGAAATTTACCTGGAACTTATCTTCAAAATTAGTCACGTTTTTAGATGTTGATGTATTTATATAAGTAACAATAAATTAAAAACAAAAATTCACGTTAAAGATTCCAACAAAATGCAATACTTGCACTATCTGAGCTGTCACCCAATGTAAATGAAAAAATCTATTCCAAAAAGTCTATTGATTGGTGCAAAATCCCTATCTGACACAACAACAACAACAAACAGGTCTGACAAGTCCAACAGGTCTGATTTTGAAAAATATATATCTAAATTAAATACTGCTTTCATTGAAAGAGGTTACCCCCAAAAAATGTTAAATAACCAATTTAGAAATCCAAAAAAATGTAAACAAACATAACTACTCCAAAGACCCAAAATTTATCACAGAGCATTTTCCTAGACTTCATAAAATAACACTGAAATGAAAGCAGCATTTAACGTTTTAAAATCTTCCCCAGTGACTCAAAATTTATTTACCAGACCACCTTAGGTTGTTTTCAAAAGGCCACAAAATTTAAAAAAACATGTTGGTGAGACCCAAAATTCAAAATTACTGGCCTAAAGAATTAGGTTATTGTCATGGCTGTGAACCATGCCACAAGCCCCGTTGTGGCATTTGTAAAATTATGTGTAATTCCACTGATTTTAAAAGCAGTGTGACTGACAAAGTTTACTCAATAGTTGGAAAATCAATGTGCGAAACCCAAAATGTGATTTACCAACTATCATGTAAACATTGTCCAAAAGACTATTGGTCAAACATCGAATTCACTTCGAGTTCATATGACTGGCCATCAATACAATACAATACAAATATGCTTTATTTTCAAAATACATCAAGTATTGAAATGGCATCAGCTGGATGGTTTAAAAAAATGTTTATCGTCTTCTTTTCATATATATTATCATACATATTATATATTATTCCAAAATATTTATCATTTTGATGTGGTACATGAAGATCAAAGGAAACCTATTTATAATCATGCTTCTCACCACAACTAAAATATTGAAGGCTGCTATGAACTTAAAGCCCTTCACAAAATTTAACCACATCAAAATGCAAAAGGTTTAAATTTATTAAAATTTAAAGTTTAAATACATTAAAATTTACTGTCAAGACGAGACTATCACATGTTAAAATATTTAGTCACTGTTTATTATTGTTTATTGTTCTCTCATTTCTATTTTCTCAAATGCTTGAAAAAATTTATGTACAGTGGTGTAGTGCTAAAAAAAGCTGTGCCGGAGCGGTCCTTCCCAGGAAGGCCGTTACTCTTTGGGGGGGGGGTAATGGGTAGTCAAAGTCTGCAAGTTCCTCAGGAAGGTCATTGCGTGGTCAAACGTGAGGAGTTGTGTACAATGAATCTATTTAAATTCTTATTTAAATAGATTCATTGTATTCACTCAATTACATCAACCAAAGTTTAATTTTGCTAAAGTGACTAGTGATGTTCCTGGGGTATCTGTTGTATTCATGCAAAGTATTGCAGTCGAAGGCAAACGGTCCATTTTTAGTAAGGGTTCGCTTTCTTTTTCAACCCAAACTGGCGAGTGCAGGTCAAGGAAGAAGATCATATTTTTGTAGATGAGTTTACCCACCATATAATACGGAGGAAAATCCTCAAATTGTATTTTGTAAAAAACACTGCAACTTCATCGAAATTAAAGGCTGTTCTGTAGGAAGAGGGTTTGTTGAAATAAATATCTTAGACGGAGATTAAAAATGAATAGGATTTAAATGGTTAAAGACTGAAAATATAAATAATCTCAACAGTTCTTAACCAGTCTCAAGTTTGTTGTAAAAAGTATATTTTTGAATAAAATAACTAGATACTATACTATAAAAGGATATATGGTCTTCAAGTAAGCCCTTGTGTCTGATTCTGGTGTTACGATGTTTTTAGGTTAGGGTTAATGTAAAACGCCTAAAATTGCCTCGATATTGCGTGTTGATAATGAAATGATGCGAGCCACTCGCTTACATACCACGCTCTATAAAAAGGCAAAGTACAAGTATACAAATCTGAGTTTCGGCTGCACGAGCTGTGCCGGAGCGCCGCTCCGGCTCTAAAAGCTGTGCCGTAGCGGCGCTCCGGACCGCTCCGGCTCCACTACACCACTGTTTGTGTATGTATTAAACGAAAATTCATATAACTTTTCATTTTCATATTTCATTTATTCTATTGAACCAGTTGAATAATTGTTTTAAGTCATTTGACACATTTCTACAAACCTCAACATATATATAGTTTTAAAGGCATTTTTCAAAAGAGTGAAAATTTACCTACAAGCATAAATTTTTTTAGACAGGGTTTTAAAAATGCATCAAATTTTCGGGTCCCAAAACCAAACCTAACTTTTTTTACAAAAACATTTAATTATACAGCCTCAAGAAGTTTTAATAAATTGCCACTAGACATTAAGAGTATAAGGAAAATTGATAAATATTCAAAAAGCATAAAAATTTGGCTTTTAAGCATGAGCAGAGATGATTAAATTAGATTATTGAAATGGCAACCATACTACAAGATAGGTATTTTAAGCCAAGTATGAATGAGAATTGAGTGTAAGACGATTGTGGCGCCATCTTGTAGTATTGTTACTGACTAAGGCTGTATGTTCCTTAGACAGGACTGTTAATTAATAGCCAACAGCCGATGGCAACTAAGGGACCTACAGTTTAACATGGAATCCGAACCATGGCCTCTGAATTACGAATTGGTCTTGATGTGGAGGAACTGCTTGGCATTGTTCAGTAAATTTGATTCTTATTAATAAATACAAAGCACTTGTAACATGCAAACTATTTATTTCATAACTAACTTGTAAATATTGTGAAAAATCAACAATTACAAAATGTAAACAAATAACATATGATAACATCTGAAACAGTCAAATATGTAATAGTGGTCTCCCACTAAACTTTTGTGCGCAACATTTAGTCGGCGTGGCGTTTCTAAATTTGTCCGTCATCCATCTTGATGTAATAGTGAAGGTCACCATCTCTACTTTGGACATTTCCTTAGCTCCATTCATATTTTCCAGAGTAGTTTCGGACTTGCACTTGCTCCCCTACTTTGAAGTATCTCACTAATTCCTTTGGGTTCTTTGGTTTCATTCTTGCTCTTAGGAAGAAGTAGACTTAAATATGTGCGAATCCTCCTATTGAACATCAGGAAGTAAGAGCTGTTCCCAGTTGAATTAGGAGCTTGACGAATTTTCATTAGCAGTTGGTGAAGCTTTTCTTCTATTGTACCAGGTTCATCTGACATACAGTTGATAAGTTTTTTTATTGTTTGTACAAAGTGTTCAACCTGGCCGTTAGATGAAGGATGATAGGGAGCCGTCGTTTTGTGTATGGTTCCACATTTATCCAAAAAGGTACTCAATTCAGAGGAGGTAAATTGGCGACCATTATCTGAGACTATAACACTAGGTAGTCCGAATGTGGTGAATATTTTACGCAGCTCTCTGATTGTCCAAGAAGATGTAACAGTCTTTGTAGGCACGACTTCCACCTATTTGGTGAATGCGTCCACCACCAAAAAGAAGTAATTTCCGTTGGTGGGGCTGGCAAAATCGATATGGATTCGTTCCCAAGGTTGACCTGCTGGTTCCCAAGGGTGGTTGATTTCCTTCTTTGGTAAATTTGGTTTTTCTCTGCATTGCCTGCATTTAGAAATACTATCTTCTATGTCTTTGTCCAACCCCTTCAAGTAGCAAAAACTTTGTGCCAGGCTTTGGTTTTAACCATTCCCAGATGTCCAAAATGTAGTTCTTGGAGGATATGTTTTTGTAAAGAGCTGGGAATCATTACCCTCCAACCTTTCATAATACAACCATCATGTAGACTTAGCTCACCATCATGATAACCAAGGGGCTCCAGGGATTGTCCAGTTTCCAAAGCCAGTAGCAACCGTTGCATATTTTCATCCTTTTTAATTTCTTGAGCAATTAGGCTATGGTTTAAGTTGATCGTTCCAATTTGTTTCATATAGAAAATATCAGTCTGGTCCATGCTGGAATTTGATAGTTTTTTTACAGGAAACCTTGAAAGGAAGTCTGAATTTCCATGATCGTCTGTTCGTCTAAACTCTATTTGGTAATCAAAACCTGATAGGAAGTGTGAATAGTTGAAAAGTCGAGTAGCTGACATGGAAGGTAGGTTTTTATCAGGTTTGAATATTGTGACTAACGGCCTGTGATCCGTTACTAGATTAAATTTACGTCCATAGCAGTATTGAAAGAACTTTTTTAGTCCCCAGTAAATTTCAGTAGCCTATTTTTCTTCCAGCTTCGTCAGTGTTCTTGAAGCGAAGGCTATAGGCATTTTACTTCCATCTGAAAATCGATGTGACAGTACTGCACCAAGTCCCACTGGTGATGCGTCTGTTGCCAATACCAAAGGTAAGTTTGGGTCAAAATGAGTGAAGACAATTTCATTTGTAATGATCTCCTTGACCTTTATACTATACTATTATACTATTAACTGAAATGGCGACCTACCCAGGTAGGTATTTTAAGCCAAGTATGAATGAGGAATGAATGTAGGATGATATTGTGGCGCGATCTTGTAGTCTTGTTACTGACTAAGGCTGACATGTTCCTTAGACAGGACTGTTAATTAATAGCCCAACAGCCGATGGCAACTAATGGACCTTTATTTTAACGTGGAATCCGAACCACAGCCTCTGAATTACGAATTGGTCTAATTATGAGGATGGTATTTGTGGATTTGTGGATTCAATAGTGCGGACGTTAATCCACACAAGAGAACACCACATCCACCAACCATCTCTCACAACTATCCACAATTCATGACCTCCAAGTAGCTGGATTACAGGACGTCGCCACCGTCCCAGTCATTAACCTTCTGAAAGCTTTGTTCGCACTGATAAGTCCACTTGTACTTCTCCCCCTTTTGCAATAGTTTATGTAAGGGATTGAGAATCGTAGCCAGGTTTGCAATAAATCTGTTATAATAGTTGTCAAGACCTAAGAAGGAGTTCACTGACATTTTTGGGTTGCCTTGCTTGTCTGATAGCCTTAACTTTATCTTCTGATTTATGAATTCCGGTGGTATTGATAGTGTGACCTAGGTACTCAATTTTGTAGTGAAAAAACTTGCATTTATCTCTATTTAACCTCAGTCTGTTCATTTTTATTCTTTGGAGAACCATTTCCAAGCGATTGATCAACTCTTCTTCTGATTTTCCTTGAATGATTATGTCATCAAAGAAGGATTGAGTGCCTTCTATACCTGATAAGACCTTGTCCATGATTCTTTGCCAAATTCATGGAGCTACTTTAACCCCGAACATGAGGCGATTAACTCGGAACTGGCCCTTATGTGTGCTTAAGGTTTGAATGTCAGCACTGGCCTCATTTATTTGTAGGTGTAGGTAAGCATTCTTTAGGTCAAGTATACAAAATATTTTGCTACCACTCATATTTCTTATCATTTATTCTTTGGTGATCTTGGTATTAGAAGGATTGGCCGACTAAGTCGTTTCCAGGGGACGCCCGATTGTTTGTTGTTGTTTGTTTCTGGGAGCGAAACATATAGAAAAATAGAAGACTGGTGATCATGGACACGGAAATGAATGAATGACCACTCATATTTGCAAAAATATCTTTGATTTTGGGTATTGGGTAGTGCTCATCTTGGATTTGTCTGTTCACCGTAACCTTATAATCAGCACATATTCAAACTTCGCCGTTGGGTTTTATTACTGGTACTATTGATGTTCCCCATTCCAAATTTTCCGTCTTTGTTATTATTCCTGCTGTTTCTAAGCGTTCAAGTTCCATTTCTACTTTTGGTTTCAAGACATAAGGTATTGGCCTTGCTTTAATAAATGTTGGACGAGCTTCTTGTACCAACTGAAAGTTGATCAGGTATTTGGCCAACACCTGGCTCAAAAACATCGTTGTATTTGCGAATAAGTTCATCCAAACAATGTTTCCTAATTTCTTGTTTGGTTGTTTTTAGTGTTTTTACTTCCTTCCAGTCTAACTGCACTTTTCGTAACCAGTCTCGACCGAAAACAGGATCCAAGTGATTGTCCACAATGTATACTTTACCCGTAAAACTTTGCTTATTGTATGAACATTGAACAATAACAACCCCTTTGGGCTTAAATACTTCACCTGTATAGGTTTTGAGCTGTTGCTGTGTATTGAAAAGTCTTCTGTTTGTAAGAAGTTTCTTGAACATATTGTATGGTAGCGTGCTGATGGCTGAACCCGTATCCAGCTCCATTTGGACTGAATTTCCCTCTAACAAAACATCAATAAGCATTTTATCATTATTTCTAGTATTCAATTTATAAATTTCATGAGTTTCTTCTTGACAATCATGGTTCACATCCTCTTCCGTCTGGTAAACCTTTGCTCTCTTTTCTTACATACACACTAGCAATGTGACCCTGTTTTTTGCATTTGTGACATATTTCAGAAGCAAACCTATAGTTATTGGCTCTATGGTTCTGTGAGCCACAGCGGAAGCATCTTCCTCTCAACCTATCAAAAGGTGAAGGTTGAGTTTTCTTTGGTGAATTTTTTCAATTTTTGGTTTTCAATCTTGTGAATGGTACTATTTGTAAATTCAATATTTGTTTTGACCAGGGAACTTTCATCTTTTGCTAGTTCCATTGCTGTAGCCAACTTAACAACATCATGAAATGATTTAGTTGTTTTCTCTTGTAGTATCCTAGTTCTAACATCCGTATATTTAGTTCCTCTGATGAACTGCATGCGTAAAAGTGTATTAGCTATAGTTTTACCACAACTCTCACATGAAAAATCACAATCTGTTGTTAATTTTTGAAGCTCAGCAAAATATATTTTCACCGTCTCTGATGGCCCCTGAACCCTTGATAAAAATCTATGTTGCAGTGCCCACGTACTCGGCTGAGGGTCGACATAGTCTGAGAGTAACTGAACTAGATCTGAGTAGGTTTTATCAAGTGGGTCCTCAAGCGCACACAAATCGTACAATTTCTGATGTAGAGTCGGAGACAAGGCATGGAGAAGTGTGTAAAACTTTTCTTTGGCCTGCAGACTACGTCCATGTGAATGCATAGATTTCCAAACGCCTGATGAAGTTCTTGAATGTCTCATCGTCTTGGAAAGGGGCGAATGTTATAGCTGAAGTAAGAGAACAATACATCTGATTACCTATGACGGTCATACTACCTGGTTGAACATCTCTCTCTGGCTCTATTTGTGTTTTCTAATTCGTAACTGATCTTTTACTTTGTAATATCGTTCTTCCATATCAACTCTGTACCTAACCTCTTCATCAATATCTTCTTCCTTTGATTTCAATTATATTTTAAGTTGAATGGCTTCAGATATTTTCCAGTTTTCTTCGAATACATCCATTCTGTTTTGTAAAACTTCTGTAGGTAAGCTAGATATATCATCTAATAGTCTGTCTGCTCTTGTAATCTGGCCTTTTACAACAGCCTGTGCTTTCTTTAAATCTTCTATTAAATCAAAGTTTTGTAATATTTCCATAATGAACTTGGAAAAAAAATATGTAAAGAATTAAAATAATAAAGTTAATTAATTGAATATAACGACATTTTATCCTCGTCACCACTAATAAATACAAAGCACTTGTAACATGCAAACTATTTATTTCATAACTGATTTGTAAATATTATGAAAAATCAACAATTACAAAATGTAAACAAATAACATCTGAAACAGTCAAATCTCTATATATAAAATTGAATGTATGTATGTATGTCCTTTATGCGTTGCCAAACTACTCATCCGATCGCCATGAAATTTTAGGAAGTTGCTCTATATGTGTCCGGGAAGGTTTTAGTGAAAAAAATATTTTCTAGAACCCCGTAAGTTTCCATTTTAAGAGGTTTTAAATTTCTAATGTTAAACTTATTGGGAGTAAGTTTGTTTACAAATTTTCCACAATAAAAACATTTGATTTCTTAGCTACAGCTGATTGGTTTACTTTCCATTGGCAATATGCTTTACTATCCAATGCCATCTGAATCATTCATATATGTAAAACTATAAAGTAAATATGTGCTATACAAAATGAACAGCTTTATTCACCACGTTAATAGTTTACGGTTTTGGGGGATTATGTATTTATATTTTTATCTTCTAACTGATTAAAAGTCACGTGTTTATATGTTGGCCAAATAAAAAATAATTACAATTTTTATGTATATTATATTTATTATAATAATCAGCTGTTGTAAATATTTCCTATAAAAGCCGTATTACAGTTAGGTTTGCTTTGGGTTTGGATTGGATTTGAAAATTGTGAATTAATCACTTCAGATTTATTTGTTTTATGGGAATGTTATTAATATGTCTTATCGTTTTAGTATTGTTATTTACTATGCCGCGACCCAGAATAATATAACCTTTCACAATGAAGCCGTAATGCTATTCGACTTCAGAACATTACCAATTTTAAAGTTAACGTGTATTTACTGTCAGGCGTTACGAAGTTCGCCGGCTCAGCTAGTATGTAATACTTATCACATCTCCATCCTGATTATCATAGTTACTTATATACTGTAATTATAAAAATTAGTCAAATTTACAGACTTGAATTTTGGAAACAGTTATTTTGTTTCTAAAAATATGTTTTTACTATTTTTATTAAACCCATGAAGGATAAGTTGTTTTCAATTGGAATTTGATTATGCCAAGAAAAGTATTTATTATTTTTATGATCACCCTTTTGTAGTTAATGATTTTGTTAGCCATCACACAATTCTGACAAGTAAATTATTTTAATTTTTTATGGAATCCCTAATCTGGCATTGCCTTTGGGACCCTTATTTTCCTCAAAGATTGTATGTTTTAGTTCAATTAATTAAAATAGCTGATATATGTTGTGTTATTTTTGTTATGAAGTTGTGTTATGTTATAAATGTAAGTGTTGGGGAGTTAATATTAAAATTTAATCAGAGGTGAAATATCTATAGGGAAGAACCAGTCCACAAGGACAATAATGAATGTGTGGAATGAACCGTTTGATATTAAACATATACCTTACAAACACCAGTTCAGACGTGAGTGGACAAGGACGCAATGGATCCCAACACAAGACTGACGCTGGCATCTCACTTCAAGTCCTTGGTGTTTTAATTTCTTCTCTTTTGATGTTTACACGCAAAGTGTTTTAATAGTTGTGGCCACTTCGAAGGTATGCGGAAGTCGCGATACCGCACATGACACTAGCTTCTTGTTAGGGGTTTTTTAGTTTAAAAATGCAAATAAAATAATACTTGAACATTGTTAAATTAAAAGAGACCGGACACTAGTTAAAATATTGAATGTAAGATAAAATAAATAAAACGTTTACTTGAGGTAATGAGGAATAAATGAGTTAGCCGGTACTAAGACCATACGTGAGCCGTGGACTTGGACAGAGTGGCTACTCGACCAGGTAGCCTACCCGTTGAGCGATAAGAAACAGTGAACAATAGGACATCAAAACAATGATGTCTGGAGATAAGTGGACATGAATTCTGTGGCTGTAGTGTTTGGCATTACCTACCGTTTTTAAAATAAAATAAATGTTCTTCTGTCTTATTAAACAAAATACTTATATCATAATTTCAGAGCTCCTTTTTCTGAATACTAAACAGTAAGATGTTATTTAACACTTAAAACGAAACATCGGTCAAATTGACCGATCGGTAATTTTACTACGTAATAGTGGCTAAACTGATTGACCTTGACGGCTGTCAACCCCAGTACCTTCCCCCCAAACCCCTCTCCGTAATATTTGGCCATTTCCAACTAGTTGGTGCGACGTTGTCGTTCATATTGGACGAATTGTGTGAATACAGTGGGTCAGATTTACCGCATGTTTCGCTTACCGGCTGGCAATCGTCGGTCGAATATACCTTGTATAAGCGGTAAAAGGTTGTAGTAAAACGCAACAAACAAAAAAAACACCTGCTAGAAGTAAAATAACAGCTATATTACCCACTATAAGACCACAAATATGGCCTTGGGCAACAATCCTATTCGGATTTTTTCCCGAGGCCAGAGCTGGTCGTCTTGAAGCGTGGAGTTTGGAGTTTCATTTTTTTCTGTCACATGATCTATGCGTAATAAATATGAATTGTCATAAAATGTTGTAAAACATCATTTGTTACTCATGTGATTGCCAAATAATACATAAAAACAATAATAAACACACTAAACACCAATAAAGCACAGTGACGGTCAAATTGACCGTATGTTTCTCTTAACGTTTTAAAAATTATGTTTCGTTATAAGTGTTAATTTTTGTTATGTAAATATGTTTTTGAAGGAGGAAGTAAATCATTTATTCATTTATTACCTGTTCTCTGATATATTGAGCAGCAAGGAGATAGCCTCCTGAACTGCTTGCATCCATTGCGTGGTGCAGAAGACGTTTAGTCCATCCTCTGTTGGCACCACCAAACATGACAATGTCTCCATCGTGTAATGATATTGTGATTCCATCTTCCACTCACCTTTCACCACCTTCTTCACATCGGCTGAAAGTATAGATTATATATTTTGTATTTAGCTTTCCTACCTTTCACCCCCAAGAATGAACATTGTTTCTTTGGGTTAATTATACCTAAATATTGTTAACCTGAGATACAATTTATTTTGTAATTTAATATTCTTCCAAATTTAACACATAACAGGTGTACCAATTTCAGTTCCCTATCCTGGCAAAACTGAAAATATTTAAGAATAAAGAAGATGACTCTGATGTAAGTAATTATCGACCAGTATCTTTGCTAACTTCATTCTCTAAAATTTATAAAAAAGTAATGTAAAATTGATTAGTAATCCACTTAAAAAATAAAAACCTTTTCGATGAACAGCAGCAATGTTACCAAAAGGGGAAATCCGTGACTACTACTCTTTTGGAATCAATAGACGAGGGGAAAAAAGTGGTAGGAATCTATATGGATCTTTCTAAAGCTTTCGACAGCATCTCACGAACAATACTCCTAAACAAAATGGAAAAAATTGGGAGTAACTAAATTATCTTTTAACAGGTTCAGCTCATTGTCTCTAACCGAAAGCAGTATGTTGAAATTGTCTCATAAGAAGATAACAGAATTACTAACTATCATTCAGAACCCTTAATTACTAGGTATGCAGTCCCTCAAGGATAAATTCTAGGCCCTTTATTGTTTATTTGCTATGTGCAGGGAATGCCTGCAATAATACAAAATAACTATGCCACCAAAAGCAAATTGGTTATATATGCTAATGACTCCAATTTAATTTCCTCATCCACAAACTACTAATATCTCGAAATTACATGTACAGAGCAGCTAAAAAACATTCAAACTTATTTTATTAAAAATAGTCTAGTTTTTTAATACTGAAAAAAAACTAATTATATCCTCTTTTCTACAGCCCAAAATAAAGTAAAACCTAACATAACCTTAAATATCAATTTAAATGTAGTTGGACAAATCAATTAAAATTGCATCAGGTTTATATGTGTTAAATATACCCATCGCAGCAGACCTGCGTACTCATCGAATTTCCAAATCAATAATAAAATAATAATAATATATATGACAAGTTTTATCAATATTTGTCAATAAATATGAGAGTTATTTGCCATTTTTTTAATTCTCCATAAGATTAACATGAAAAAGAGTATTCAGGTTTGTTACTGTGAGGAACATTGAAAGTAGGCATTTTTAGCATAAAATATTTTTACTTTGACTATTTATACCAAGTTTCATAAACATCTGTCCATAAATAAAACAGTTTGCCTTTTCCCTTATAATTAACATGAGAAAAGAGTAGGCAGGTCAGCTGCCATGATAAACACATAAACTATGATTTTTAAGCATTTCAAGTATAAGATCTCAACCACTTGAAGGTAAATACCAAGTTTGATAAAAAAATATTGATTGATAAGTGAAATATTAATTTTTCTTTATCCTCCATAAGATTAACATTGGAGCAAAAATACAACGTGTTGTATTTAGATTTTTTAATATCTCGGTAACTGTTGGAGATAGAGAAAAACTTTTGGTACTAAACTGTGTAGGTTTTTAAGCTGATTGATTCTAATGCTGAAAGATAAAATTTAAATTTTACCGAGATAAAATCTAAACACAGTAATTTGTATTTTGGAGCTCCAATGTTAATATTATGGGGGATAAGGAGAAATTAATATTTCACTTATCAATCTTTATTTTTGGATGTAACTTGAGATTTAGCTTCATGTGGTTGAGATCCATCCATTTATGCTTAAAAATCATATTTTATGTTTTTATCATGGCAGCTAACCTACATACTCTTTCCTCATGTTTATCATATAGGGAATAGGTAACCTCCTTTATTTATGGGCAGATGTTGATGAAACTTTGTGGTCAAAATAAAAATTGTTCAGGGGAATTTGCTGAATACGCAGGTCTGCTGCAACGGGGGTATTTTGCAAAAGGTATAATTTAACAGTTGACAGTCTTTACCATAATGCTGTTGTAGGTAACACTGTTCATTGTATTGACACTATTCTTTTATGTATGTGCAGTAAGAATAAAGAATTTTTATTTGATTTGATGCATACATCTTAATATTTGAAATTCAGTTACACCTAACTTTCAAAAATACTTTTGTACTATATCTTAGTTATTATCTAAGATAATAAATACCTTGAGTTTCAATATTATCTAAGCCTAAATAATGAATAAACTGTAATACTTTAGCCCTCGCACTTGCTGCTCCCCGAGCTTCTGTTTTCGCGGCAACCCTCCTGCTTGCGGGGTATTTGCCATGGTCGCTTGTCACTTAGTATAATTAGTCATATCAATTCTCTAGCTAGGCACTCTATTTTTTTGTATGACTTCTATTTGGTAATGTACCAGTACTTGTTTCATTATTATTTCAAGTAACACATTTTACACAAGTAACATTTTACCTTTATGGATGGCAGGCTTCTCAATAATCTTGATAATTCTTGAAAAGTCTTTACTTTTTACTACTTGGAGAACGTCCAGCAAAGGTTTCTTCCTGTCGGTAATTGTGATAATGACTAGCTCCGCAGCCCGGTCTGCCACTTCTTGAGTCTCAGCCACAACCAAGCCTACAGCCTGACCAGCGAACATTACCTCTTTTTCTGCAAACAGCTGTGGAGACAAAACGACACTACTGTTTAGGATCAATGAACTGTAAAAATAGAGAGTCACGTAACTTCTAAAAACTATTTGGGATGAAATAAAAACTCACATCTTCCAACACTAATTGATATATATTTACACTTATATTGTAATTATATACAAATGGTAAATACATACAAAGGGTGTTAAATTGGTGATTGATTTCGTCCAGTTACACCAGACATCATCAGGCCTAAACGGAGACTGAGTGAAACAAAATGGTGTCCCTGCTTTAATACTATTGGCTGCCGGAAGTTCCTGTCATGGCATCGGATATTGCGTTTATTGGCTGGCTGAGTTCCAAAAACATATTTCTATACGTTGCAGAATCAAAGTGTATTTATTAATTTTTCTTTACCTTTACATTTTCTTTATTAAAAATAAATCTTCCCATTTCCTTTTATATAAATCTTGATGATCTTAAGATCTTCATCGATAGGTTATGTCCTTTTTCCAGCAAGTGTTTTGCGACGTTTGATCTTTCTGGTTTTTCATTCTTCCATGCTGTGATGTGATTTTTGTACCTTTTTATAAAATTGACGATCTGGCCTATGTATATATTATCGCAGTCTCTGCATCCAATTTTGAATTTTCCTGCTTGGTTGAATTTATCAGTGTTTTCAATCTTCGTGTGTAGTATTATATCCATTGTGTTCTGTGTCCTGAATGAATAAATGAATAAATATTTTTTTTCCTCCTTCAAAAACATATTTACCTAGGACAAAATAACATAACATCACATTTATTACATAAAAAATAATAACAAAAATAACATAGCATCTTACATTTATTTTAATTAATTGAACTTAAAATACGTTCTTTGAGGAAAATAGGGTCCCAAAGGCAACAGCAGATTGGATTCCATCATAAATTAATATTATTTACTTGTCAGAATTGTGCGGTGGCTAACAAAATACATAAACTATAAAAGGGTCAACATAAAAATTCTTGATTCCTATATGTTTTATATGGGACAAACAGGCAGATCATTCAAGAAACGTTTTAAGGAACGCCTCCCTAAACCTTGCATAAAACGCCTCGCATCCTCTTTACCTCTCGAGCCAGTCCCAATAGTCGTCGTCTTACAGGAGAGAGACTTGTTGATATATATGGGTTTAATAACAGAAAAACCAATATGTCGAGTTGAGAAGTCCCGTTTCTTGTCATGTCTTTTATTTATCAAATGTTCTTTGTTGAGACGGCGAAAAAACTTCACTATAATGCCACGTCAAGACTAATTGTCCTGTCTGCTGCTGGCGGGATAACACACATCTACCATCTCCTCAGTTTTATTTATATATAGCTTTTCCTACATTTTTTACGATTTCCACTGCTAACTCGCCTCTCTCTTCAGGTATACCTTGCAGTTCTTCACAGTTCCTAAGCGAGTACTGTTCCAGATCATCTACTTTCCTTTCTAAAGCAACTACTTTATCATTTAACATTTTATTTGTAGTATTTCACTCCTCAATTACTTTTACAACCTTCTCAATTTTTATTATACCGCTCTGAAGAGTTTGCGTATTCTCTTCCAATTTACTATGCAATAAACCATTTGGCTCATTCAAATCACCAATTTTTTTTCTGATCAGGTCGTATTTAGTTTAGCAGCATCCATTCAATCTTCCAAAGTGATGCTTCCTTCTCGTGCAAGAGTCTCATACTCTTAAGTTGCACCTGGCTACACGGATTACACCACCACACTGCATTCTGTTCTTCTAAAAATGCTAAATCCGCTGAAGCCATATTTACACACTTCGCATGAAATAAATTTTTACAGTCGCTACACGTCAGCTTCGCCTGATTAAAAAAAACCATTTAATCATACCTGACAGTTAGACATATCAAAGAAATAAGTGACACAAACAAATACGCAAAATGTTCGAACAGGCCTCGAGGACAAGTAGCAATAGCCACTACAACAAAGAACCACCGATAAGAGAACCACGTGATATGTCCACTTTGCTTGAACTCTGACTCATCACTCTATTGAAACTCCATATTTCTTAAATTTATTTGCAATTCTTTGAGTTTTTCCCCTATATAGTTGAAAACTGCAAATTTATAGGCTGCTTCGCCTTCGTTTTGTAGTGTTGCCTCGCTTCTGATCCGGTCTTTATTTCTTATTTTTCTTAATACTTTTTTACCTAATTCAACATCTATTAGTGAGGGGTGATATCCGTTGGCTTGTGCTATCTTCTTGATCATTGTTATCTTCTTCTTTATCTCGTTCTGGTGGTTTATTTTGTTCAGGGGAATTTTAAATGCTCTATAAAACATTGCCCGGAAAGATGCATTCTTGTGGCTTGATTGATTTGCTGTTGATGGTGGTGTTTGTCTGTGTAGGTTTTCTGTATATGTCAAATTCTAGATGATCGTTTTTCTTTTTATTGTCAAATCCAGGAAGTTTATCTTGCCTTCTTCTTCAATTTCGCTTTGAAGGTCAGTTTCCTGTGGTGGTCGTTAAATATTTTCAACGCTTCTTCTTCTTCTTTCTTCTCATTGAAAATAATGATAATATCATTCACATATTGAGCATACATTACTTGATACTTACTTGATAAAATCTAGGGGAAGGATTGCACTGCGACCTATGAGATCTATTGTGCCCCCCAGACTAGTCTCTAGTTCTTGCCTAGAGAACCCCCTCTAGTCCTAATGCCTTAATAAAGTTTAGTATAACGAGGGGTTCTAACTTTGGAAAATCCTCCACCGCCACCTGGTGTGTTCCCAGGCTTCTGGCTCTCTTCTGACCTATCGCGTCACACTCAGCCAATAGGTGTCTAGGTGTTTCCTCCCCAGATTGGCAGAAGCGGCATTCACCCTCTTGGACAATGCCCATCTTGCTCAGATGACCCCTGAGCCTACAGTGTCCGGTTAGAAATCCCGTCAGTATCCTTAGATCGTTTTTCTTAAGCCTGATCATGGTCTCAGACCTTCTTATATTATGCACTCCAAGCATTTCCTTCGCCTGTCAGCATCCCGGATGAGCGGTCCAGGCTTTCCCTCTGGCTTCCTTCTCTTCCTCCTTTAATTTCTTTTTGAAAAAGGAGTCCTCCAGTGCACAACCTGGCTCCGGTCCAACAAAGGGGGTGGCTGCCCCTACCCTAGCCAGTTTGTCTGCTACTTCATGTAGCCACTACTGTAGCTAGGGAAGCTATAGTCGACCTGGACAGAGCCCCGCATGCCCAAGCAAGGCTAATTACTGCAGGAGGGCGCCTGGTAACCTGCAGGTACCGTTTGAGACACCATATAAAGGCCTGGTGCCATCCACCCCTCAGCACGGTCCACATAACACCTTGGGTTGGCCTGTAACAGAGATGAGGAAAGGAGAAAAGAAGGATGGAATGAAGAAAAGGTAGGAGACAGATAGATGAAGAAAGATGATCCATTCATGGGAAAAAGAAGGAGGATGGATCAGCAGGAAAGTCCCAAGCTCAAAAGAAGAGTAGGGAGCTGGGGGGCTGATTGCGATGGACAAGCCACCGGGCGATGGGATCGCCAACCCCTACGCCATATTGAGCATACATTAAAACATCGTGTTTCAACTTTAACTTCTCTAAGATGATCTTCCCATGATGTTGCAATAAAACTTCAGACATTATTCCAGAGAGTGGACTTCCTATCTCTAAGCCATCAGTTTGGGAGTAGAATTTATTGTTGAATCTGAAGTAATTTTGTATTAATACAGTTTTCAGCAGTCTTCTAAGTTGATTCACATATGTCTTTTGTTGTCCATTTTCATCTAATCTACATTTGACTAGATCTAAAGTTTTATTAAACTAGAAATATCAAATGATACTAATCTGCTATTTTTGTTATTTTAATATTTTTGATTTCCTACAAAGTCATAACTATTCTTCACATTGTGTATATATTCTAGCTTTAATTTATTATTTAATCTATTTTTAAGAAACTTTGAAAAAGTGTATGTCGGTGCAGGCCTAAAATTCACCAGAAGTCTGATAGGTACATTTTTATTATGGATTTTCAGAATTACCTTCATCACGGGTTCTTTTGAGTTCAAAATGTTCATTCGTTGTCTATGTTCTTCATCAGGATTCTTATGTGTTCAAAATGTTAATTTCTTGTCTATGTTCTTCATCAATCATTTTATTGCATTTCTTTACAACGTCTGATAATTCTTTCTGGTATTTTTCCATGGGGTCCCGTGGTAGTTCCTCTAAGCTATTTTCCTTGATGAAATCTTCTGTCTTCTTTATACAGTCATTTCATCCTAATATTACGATGGCATTACTCTTGTCGGATTTCAATGCAACAGCATTATTGTCATTGAGTTTTTACTTTATATCTTTACATTTCTTAAGATCCTCTATAGCTTTTTGATATTATCGTTGGGACAGTCTTTTGGGGTATTTTGTCACACTGCATTATGATTTACATCTTTCAGTATTCTTATGTTGGCTTTGATGTCTGTCGCTATGAGATACTTCTCTTTCTTAGTATTCATAGTAAAATTATG
This sequence comes from Nephotettix cincticeps, assembly GCA_023375725.1. Lineage (NCBI taxonomy): Eukaryota > Metazoa > Arthropoda > Insecta > Hemiptera > Cicadellidae > Nephotettix > Nephotettix cincticeps. Next base: position 85,090,410 of record CM041789.1, read on the forward strand.
TTTAAGGCCATATTTCAGGATTTTTACTTCTGCTTTGTCAAACTGGTGCTGGAAGGTTGACAACACGTTTCTGAAAGTTGTTTTGTGGTCTATCTTCAGTTTCTTCAATGGCTTTGAATTGTTGAATAATTTAAACATTTTGCCCTCAGGATTTAGTAATGACTAGATTATAAGGTTACATAACCTGCTGTATTCAATGCAATAGTCTTTTAAAAGACTACTGCAACAGTTTACCTATCAACAGTTTACTTATATAAGGTATTGTAAGCTTTTAATCTAGTTGTTGAATAAGATTGTCTAATTTCTTGTTAACTTTATTGTATTTTCATTGCATTATTTCCTCTTTTTCTCCTGTAATTATTTAATGTAACAACTCCCATGCTAAATATCCAAATTAGACTTGAAATTGCAGGTGTGTACTTAGACCAAGATCTTAAATTGATTATGTATCAATTTAAGATCCTGGTCTAAGTTCATCTTTTTCTCTATAAAGTTGCTTAATCATATTTTCTACTTACTTGATTTGTGCTTGTTTTTTGTCTTCCTTGCTACGATGGAATTTCCTTTCATCTAAATGTTTGCGTACTGCGGTATGACTTTATTCCTGGGGCACTCAGGAATAAAGTTTAACACACTTTGTTAAAATGAACATCGGCTGTTTTCATGTAGATCTTGATTCTCAAATCTCTGTAAGACACTGCTAGATTTGATTGACTAGCATCATTGAATAAATTCTTGATTAGCATTATACGTGTTGGTTTTACTATAGGATGAAGTAAAAACTCACGTCTTCCAACACTACTTAATATATTTACACTTATGTTATTATATACAAACAGTAAATATATATAATACCCCCGTCGCAGCAGACCTGCATACTCAGCGAATTCCCAAATCAATAATTTAATATATGACAAGTTTTAAAAAAATATGTCCATAAACGTGAGAATTATTTGCCTATTCTTCATAAGATTAACATAGGAAAGAGTGTGTAGGTTAGCTGCTGTGAGGATCACTGAAAGAAGTCATTTCTACCATAAATAATTTTTATCTTAACATTTATACCAAATTTCATCAATATCTGTCCATAAATAAAGTAGTTTGCCTATTCCCTATATGATTAATATGGGAAAAGAGTATGCAGGTTTGCTGCCATGATAAACACAAACTATGATTTTTAAGCATAAATGGATAGATCTCAACCACATGAAGCTAAATATCAAGTTTTATCCAAAAAAATTGATTAATATGGGAAATATTAATTTTTTCCTATCCTCCATAAGATTAACATTGGAGCCCCACAATACAACGTACTGTGTTTAGATTTTTTAATATCTCAGTAACCGTTGGAGATAGAGAAAAACTTTAAGAAACTTAACTGTGTAGTTTTTTAAGCTGATTCCAATGCTGAAATATAAAATTAGAAATTTTTAAAAATTACATGTGAAAAATGAAAAAAACCCATTTTGGGGTACAAAACCCCCCCAAACTACCTGTTCCCATTGACCGATACGTATGGTTTACGAACTCGTTTGAGCATTTGTAAGAATACAAGTCTCTACCAAATTTGGTTTCGATCGGACCATTTTTACGAGAGTTATCGTGCTAACAGACACATATATATATATACCTATATATACATATATACATATATATATATATATAAATTTTAACGACTGTTGTTTTTGGACTCTGGGCACCTAAAGACGAAAAAATAACATGGTCCCGGACTTAAGTCTTACCATGAGACCTACGGTAATAGCTTCTTCCCTATGGGAAATTCGCTAAAAGTGTTAACACCACCATCAACAGCAAATCAATCTATCCATCAAGCCACAAGAATGCATCTTTCGGGGCAATGTTCCATGAAGCATTTAAAATTCCCCTGAACGAGATAAACCATAAGAAAGAGATAAAGAAGATGGTAACAATGACCAAGAAGATAGCACAAGCCAACGGATAGCGCCTCTCACTAATAGATGAATTAGGTAAAAGGTTTAAGAATAAAGACTGGATCAGAAGCCAAACAACACTACAAAACAAAGGTAGATCAGCAAATAAACGTGCAGTTTCAATCATACTGGGGGAAAACTCAAAGAATTGCAGATAAATTTAAGAAATATGGAGTTTCAATAGCATTCAGGACACAGAATACAATGGATAAAATACTACACATGAAGATTGAAAACATTAATAAATTCAACCAACCAGGAATGTAAATAAACGGTACCAGTGAACTGACACATACTTTCTCCCTTAAGTAAATTTAAAAAAGACAATCTGTAATAAAACTATCATGTTCTACAAAGTTATTCTAAATATCATTTAATAATTTATTGTTCAAATTGTATGGGGAAACCTCCCCCCCTGGGAATACCAAGCTTTTTTGAGCTGGTTTTGTTCGGTGATTTGACCTTAAACCCCATACCAAGTTTCATGGAAAACGGTTGGAAAGTAAGGAAGAAATTGATTTTTTAATATTCTCCATAAGAATAACATTGGACGCTTTCAGACAACGTACTGCGTTTATAGTGGACAGTAAATTTAACTTTTCTCTGGAACCGTTAGTCGTAGACAAATAATTAAAAATACTAATTTTTTTAGTTTTTTAAGCTGGTTTCAATGGTACCAGTCAAGTTATACATTACTTTTATTGTTTTCGCTGAAAATTTAAAAATTTGATTTTTTTGACATTTAAAAGCCCATAACTTTTGAATTGTCATTTTTACAGATATGTGGGTGGTGTCAAGTTATTCAGTACTCTGTGCACTATAAACTATCAAATTTTAATCAAAATCGTTTGAGCCGTTTTTTTCTTTTTTTGTGATGTATTATGAAATTTAAGGGACATCACGTTATTTTGTAATTTCAATGCATAGGCATGATGGTGTGTGGCTTATGCATGTTTTTTTCAGAGTTTGTTTTTATTGAACCTATTATTTATTATTGAGAATGTGGTCTGGAATTTCTACATAGCATCTTGGAGGTATTGTTTGTGTTTGTGTTTTAGTAGTAATTAAATGTTTTAGTTGAGACAGAGAAGAACCCGAGAAAATCTGTGTGGACTCTGATTCTTTTTTAATATGTTTGTAGCTTGCAAGTTTTGTTAACCTGTTTGAGTGCGGACAAACCTTTATGGGTTTTTGCACTTTTGTAACCTTGCTGTTGTTAAATGTGTATTATTAAAATAAATATATTGATTGATTGATTGATTGATTGATTTTGAGAAAATTGGATTTTTCACGTTTTTTAAGAGTTTTTAGGGGTGAACTACCCTTAAAAATCAAAAATTCAAAAAAATGAAAAAAAAACGCCTGGAGATACAGTGACTATATATATACATGCCAAATTTAATCTAAATCGGACCAACGGGGTAGGCTGTGGCACTGTACACATCCAGACACACGGACGGACAGACATCACGTCAAAACCCACTTTTTTGGATTCAGGGGACCCCAAAACGGATATATCCACCCTCAACTCAAATTAAAAAATTTTGACGAAAACAATACTTTCTCCATATACTATGTATAAGGGGAGAAAGTAAAAATTGGATGCAAAGACTGTGATAATATCTACATAGGCTTGACCATCAATTGTATAAGGTTATAAGGTTTATAAGATTATAAGGTTTACAAGGTTATAAGGTTTACAAGGTTATAAGGTTTATAAGGTTATAAGGTTCCTGCCCTGGAGCATCCTTGGACTGCATGTTCAATATCCTGCCCATAGATGTTTACATCAGAACAGTTGCTAGGAAATGTGCATATCGCCTCCGATGTGAGAATCTCTGGATGACTTTCAATGTGACCAACATATATATATATTTATTTATTTATTTATGTGCTTGTGAACAAGATAACTCTTGTAAAAATGGTCCAATCGAGACCAAATTTGGTAGAGATGTGTATTCCTGCATTTGCTCGGACGAGTTTGTAAACCAGACATATCGGTCAATGGGAACTGGTGGTTTGAGGGGATTTTGTACTCCAAAAATGGTTTTTTTGCGTTTTTCATATGTAAATTGAAAAATTTATAGATTTTTTCTTACACCATTAAAATTAGCTTAAAAAACTACACAATTAAGTTCCTTAAAGTTTTTCTCTATCTCCAACGGTTACTGAGATATTAAAAAATCTAAACACAGTACGTTGTATTGTTGGGCTCCAATGTTAATCTTATGGAGGATAGGGAAAAATTAATATTTCCCATATTAATGAATATTTTTGGATAAAACTTGATATTCAGCTTCATGTGGTTGGGATCTATCCATTTATGCTTAAAAATCATAGTTTATGTGTTTATCATGGCAGCAAACCTGCATACTCTTTTCCCATAATAATCATATAGGGAATAGGCAAACTCCTTTATTTATGGACAGATGTTGATGAAAGTTGGTATAAATGTTAAGATAAAAATTATTTATGGTAGAAATGCCTAAATTCAGTGTTCCTCATAGCAGCAAACCTGCACACTCTTTGCCATGTTAATCTTAAGGAGAATAGGCAAATAATTCTCATGTTTATGGACAGATTTTTTTTTAACTTGTCATATATTATTGATTTGGAAATTCGCTGAGTACGCAGGTCTGCTGCGACGGGGGTATTAATCTTATGGAGAATAGGCAAATAATTCTCATGTTTATCGACAAATTTTGACCAAACTTATCATATATTATTATTAATATTATTATTGATTTGGGAATTCGCTAAATACGCAGTTCTGCTGCGACAGGGGTATTTTAACCCTTCGCGAGCATCCGGATATATTCACGCATGTTATTTTCACCAAGAGCAGCAAACGGATATATCCGCCATTTTCATTCTTTGTTGTTTATCTCTTAGTCTGCTTCTATTTTGTAGTAGCTCTGCCCACGCATCAGAGGGCACTGTTTTCCCCAGGCACGGGTGAAAAAATAAATAAAATAAAAATATTATGTGAACATAAAGGTGAGGATTTATAGTGCAACTATACCATTTCTGAACATAATCTATGTAAAACAAAAAAATTTCCCCTATACTGAAACAGCTCGCGAAGGGTTAAGTTGATTTGAATTGTGGTAGTCAAATTATTTTATAAAAGCATGGTTTAACCAGAAAAACTAAAATGCTCCTAAGTATGAAGCTTTACTCAATTTGCAATTTACTCTTTTTTTTAGATTATCTTCTAATAAATTCCAGGTATACATAGTGACATTGTACTACAATGTGCTTCAACACACGATGACTGTGTTCATGCCCAAGGCGATCACCCAGGGCGCCGAAGCTTTAGTTTCTATTAAAAGGCTTCAAGTGAGTCTTGACCATATACTAATTCTAAAACACCTTTTAGCGAATTTCCCATAGGGAAGAAGCTATTACTGTAGGTCTCATGGTAACACTTAAGCCCGGGAACATGTTATTTTTTCTTCTTTAGGTGCCCAGAGACCAAAAACAATACTCGTTAAAATTTATATATATATATATATATATATATATGTGTCTGTGAACATGATAACTCCCGTAAAAATGGTCCGATCGAGACTAAATTTGGTACAAACGTGTATTCCTACAATTGCTCGGACGACGTCGTAATCCAGACATATCGCTCAATCGGAAGGAGTAGTTTGGGGGGGGGTTTTGTACCCCAAAATCGGTATTTTGCATTTTTCACATGTAATTTGAAAAAAATTTTAAAGTTTATCTTTCACCATTAGAATCAGCTTTAAAAATTACACAATTAAAATCCTTAAAATTTGTTTCCATCTCCAACGGTTACCGAGATATTAAAAAATCTAAACATAGTACGTTGTATTTTGGGGCTCCAATGTTTATCTTATGGAGGATAACGAAAAATTAATATTTTCCATATCAATCAATATTTTTGGCTTTTTTGTCTAGGCCATCGCCTAGGACTGTTTTACACATTACTTAAGGTTATACTTTGGGGGTTTTGAAATTATCGCTTAGGGAAAAGCCATTGGTGATGGCGAGATTTGAATCCAGGACCTTGGGCACTAAATTTCCACTCTATATCCCTATACCAGCACACTCCCTGGATGAGCTGACACATTGATAAATACTGCAACTCAATCAGAACCACTGACTCATCAATACCACTAAGCTTGGTAATGTGGTAGTTTTTCTATGAGTTTATGTATTATATAGGGCAAATATTTTTACTTTAAATGCATAATAGTATTTCCAAAAATCTAAAAAGCTTTCACAGAATTCTCATAAGTTTAGTAAAACAGGAGACAAAATGTTAGGGTAATTTTCACAGAAAAAGAAACACAGATCTAAAAAGAATGTGTGCAATTGTAACTAGAGGCATGATAAGTCCTAATTATTTATAGATGGTAAATTACCTTTTCTTTGTCTGGTATAAGTGGATGAAATGCAGTAAAAGTATTTTCGCCAGGGATATCTTTTGCAGATAAAAATGCCACCACTCCAGGAAATTTCTAGAAAAAATATTGGAATATAAATTAGACCAATTGCAAGGAAGAAGATTTGTTTTATGAAAAACCTAAGTTTTTTATGAAAAACCTAAGTAACTTTTTGACATGGATACCGTATGTCTTACCTCTGAGGGTGGATATTGGAAATCAATCAGACCAAAATTTGAAACAGAAGTGATGTTTTATGGTTATAAAGACAGCTGTTTAGAGGAACTTAAAAACATTCCCTTTAGACATATATACAGGATCTATAAGCTATTTCCAAAGGTAAATCTTTTTTTTCAAATTAATATGAAAATAGTGTCATTTATTTGAAATGTAATAAATATTACGGAGCATACTAGATTTATGGGTTTCTAACCAATGCTTTTGATGAATCCACGCCTGCTAGAGTGCCAGGTCCTTCTTTGGCGAGGGCTAATGCGCAGTGCAGCTCATGTGCTGTGGATGGAATGTCATTGACGTACTCAGCTTCTCCTGGAAAATCAAAAGCAACCAGTTTAAACAACAGTGCTCTGTTACAAAATTTTGAATATGTTTGCTGGGTTCAACGTTCAAGCTAGACAACATAGGTAAACAGAAAATAATTATAAACATTTGTATGAAAAAAAACTGTGAAATAAGTTTGGTACTTGTATAGAAACTTTGTATGCAGATGCCACAAAACTTCTTCATTTAACAAAAACATGGATGAGCTAATGAGAATGGAAAGATTGTCAATGGATATAGCACTAGATTGGTTTAATATAAATGTTTTAGTTGCAAATGAACAAAAGACAGAACTAATAGTATTTTCTCTGGATCATCAGATTTATAAAGGTTAACCTGTAAATCGATTATAAATACATTTAAACAGCAGATTGAGTTCGGTTAGGACTGCCATGTAGAACAATTGTGCAAAAAAATAAGAAGAGTAACTTTTCTTTTGAGAAAACTCATAAATTATGTTACAGTCAACACCCTCTAATCCAGACACCTCGGGACTGGACCCCAGTCCGGATTAAAAATATTCCGGACCACCCGATGGATTTATATATTTATATGTATATATATAAATTACAACCATTACTAGCGAACAGTATTTATATAAATCACATTTTAAGATGATTTTAAAGTGTACTTTCCCGAACATTACAGGTTTTGGTTGTTGGATCGTAGTTCTTGGTGACATTGATAAATTAAATGTGTCCCCAAAAATAGGAATTATCGTGAAATTGTAAGGCACCGCAAATTGAACCTTGATAAGATTATTTACAGTATAAAAAACGGAACTTTAACTTTATACTAATAATATTATCTAAAAGGTATTTACTATAACCTAATAAGAATAAAAATCTTGGCTTTACAATACTGTACATATTAAAATAAATCTGTTTATTTCTTCTGCTTTTTCACTTAAACTGTTTTCTTGAACACATAATCACGCCATCTAAATATATAAAACAAAGTCGTGTTAGTTACACGCATTATAACTCGAGAACGGCTGGACCGATTTTAATAATCTTTAATTTTTTGGATTCGTCTCTGCTCCGGTCATGCTTTAGGCATATTCAGTTTCCGTAAATTCAATTAGTTTCCATTTTATAGCGTTTTAAATTTCTAACGTTAATCTTATCGGGAATAAGTTTGTTTACAAATTTTCTAAAATCTAAATATTTGATTTCTTAAAACAGCTGTTGGTTTACTCTCCGTTAGCATAATATGCTTTACTATTCAATTCCATATGAATCATATACGGTAATGTAAAACTATTAAGTAAGTACGAGCTGTACAAAATGAACAGCATTATTCGCCACGTTAATAGTTTATGATTTTTATTATGTACTGTATTTATTTTTTTTTCTGTATGATTAAAAGTAACGTGTTTATATATTTGCCAGATAAAATATAACAATGCTTATACATATTAGGTTTATTATAATAATCAGCTGTTGAATATTTAAAGCTTTCACAACGAAGCCGCAATGCTATTTGACTTCACAAAATGGCCAATCTTAAAGTTAACATGTATTTTCTTTTAGGTGTTACGAAGTTCGCCGGGTCAGCTAGTTTCTTCATAAACATTACATCCACAGCTGATGCAATATCTGTAGCTAGACGTAGAGCAACTGGCTGTTGTTGCCGGTTCCAGTGCTCCCATCCATTAGTCAAAATTCCCATGCCAACGTTGCCATTTCCCATTAAATATACAGTTTTAATGTTGATTGTTACACATGGATACTCGAACATCTTCGGTGATGCTCGAGCGTTCTAGGAGCTTCGCATGATTCAAGAACATTAACGTAGCAATACTAATGTATATCAAAACATCTTAGTTTAAATATTTCTCACTGAGCGTGCAGGTCTGCTGCTATGGGTAATCACACCCATGAATCACCATGGAGTATTTTGTCAATTTTTTACAATTATTTTGGTTTTTGTCTGTTAACTTTCAAGTAATATTACCTGAACATTGTATAAGTGATTCCAGTTTAGGAAAGGCCTGGTACAAGGGTGGCATGGCCGTGTCGTTGTTGTACTCCTGCTTGCCTGAAGACACAGGTCGAGTGATATTATTACCTCCACTTCGGAATTTGTGGTCCACGAATCCAGGGCTAAGACCTAAAACTACCTGAAAATATGTTTTGGTCATACTAGGCAGGAACATATCATTTTCAATACAAAATGTTGTTGGGAACTTGCTGGTTTCAAAAAAACATATACAATTCTTTTCACATTGTCCCTTAATCATATAGTGTGTGGTGAAAGTATTGTTTCAGTCAAAATTTTCGAATTTGAGTTGAGAGTGGATATAACCGTTTTGAGGCTCCCTGAATCCAAAATAATGGGTTTCGGACAGATGTCTATCTGTCCGTCAGTCAGTCGTCTGTGTACAAACCCCGAGACAACACTGATCATCCAATTTTTATGAAAATAGGTACACGACTCCCCATGACTTTAGCATGTCTCAAGACCATTTTTTGAATTTTTTACTTTAAAGAGTAGTTTACGTCCAAAACTCTAAAAAATGTCAAATATACAAGTGTCTTGTAATCCCCTTTAATGATTTTGATTAAAATCTCATGGTTCGTTAAGATCCAAATAATAAGACACCACTTGTATATCTGTAAAGCTAATGGTTTAAAATTTGGAGTTTTTTAATAGCTATTCGTGTAACTAGAGCACAAACTATGTCAGATTGTACAAGAGGTTCATATGGCAGCACGAAGCGTCAGCTGAGTAATGCTAGAACTTAAAGGGCGGCCATGACATTTTGCACTCGTATTACACATAAGATTTTTCCTACAATAAAAAAGTCGTTTAGGTTATGTTTGATTTTCCCGTTGGAATAAATGTAACCAGGGATGGCTGATCACGCCTCCCTCTTTTTCTCCTCCTCCCAGCCATAAATCTTGGCCAGACCCTGGCAGATGGGTATTGGATAAAATAGTTTCAGTCAAACCAAGTGGACCTTTGTGCCCATCCTGGCAAGATCGTCTGCTATTTCGTTCCCTTCATGTCCTACATGTCCTAGAACCTAAGCTAGTCGTACATAGTTGCTGACTGCTAGATCTTTAAGCGAGTCCCTGCAGCTACTTACCACCTTTGATGTCACTGAATGAGATTTCAGCGCTTCGAGGGATGATTGGCTGTCAGAAGTATTAGTATCTTTGACCTGTTCAGCCTTCTCCCAGGAGCCTTCTGGCACAGCATTCTATTGCAAGAACTTATGACTGAAACATGGGCACAGCTATACCCAGTTCCTGATACGAGCTTTTGCACTGTACACCCCAAGCCCGGAGTGGCCGTCCATGCGTGAGCTGTCAGTGTAAAAGATCAGCGCCGAGCTGCCCATTTCAGATTTTACCTGTAGCCACCGATCCCCCTCTCTGGTGTCTACATGGTAAGGAATATTATTCCTTGCCATGTAGACCAGGTAGAGGATCTCCTTAGACTTTTATTGATGCAAAACTCTGATTTTAGAATAAAATTTAATTCTTGGTTTATAATTATATGACGGTGTATGTTGAGTTGTGACAAAGAACATCATTCATTCATTCAATACTTCTGAAAAAATACGTCTGAAAAACTCTTTATCAATGCTAGATATAAATTCTGTGATTTATTTGGTTTCGCAAAGTTCTTTTTTTGCACTAGTAACAAGATATACTACTACAAATATTCAATTTTGTATCAGTATCGCAAACAGTGTTGAAAATACTGTATTTGAAAGTTTTACATCATGATCAACCGCTGCGATGGTGCTTTTATTTCAACATGAAGGGATATAAATTTTTTATTCAGTTTTATTTTGGCACATACGTTGAAGCCAAAATTACCAATAAAATACTGGTATTAATTTAAAACTTATAAAGTAAAAATCAACTGTGATTTTATTTACCAGAAACAAACAGTAAAAAATTTTAATGCTTCTTACGAACTAATGAAGAGCAAATTAGATGATAAAACTCTAGCCCTAAATGAGAATACATTAAAAATGAAGGAATACTTGGAGAAATTTGATGCTCTCACAGCCAAAACAAAATATTGAAAAATGAGGTAGCCAAACTTGAAAACAGAGTCGAAGAAATGGAACAATATTCGAGACGTAATTGTGTCGAGATACAGGGTGTTCCTGTTCAACGAAATGTTCTGGACACTGCTAAAGACGTTGGAAAGGCTCTGGGGATGGAGATATCAAACTCCATGGTAGATGCCTGTCACACACTCTCAAAACGACCAAATGAGGGGTCTCCTGGCATCATAATAAAGTTTGTAAGGAGGTTTGATGCAGAGGAACTACTGGAGAGAAGAAGAGGCAAAAAGGACTTCTCGACCCGTCATTTGGGCTTAGCAATTGATAAACCTGTGTTCTTGAATGAATCTCTTACTCCGACCAGAAGAAAACTACTAGGCATGACCAGGGAGCTGAGGAATAAAAAAGACTACAAGTTTGTGTGGGTGCGAGGAGGTAAAATCTTTCTGCGTAAAGAAGTAGACGGACCAATCAATGTAATAAGATGCCAAGCTGACCTTGTTAATTGGTATGTGAACAAGGAATTAGTCAAATAATTAATTACTTTTTCAGATCATGTAAATGTTTAGTTGTAGGGAAATTTCAATAGGTAATGCAAGTTTTAAAATGATTTTTACACATGTGCTAATAGTATTTCTATAGTTTACGTTGTTTCTATGGATGGAAAAGGTTTAACCCTAGAACACAAAGGCGTCGTCTAAGAGACGACGCGCAAGGTGTCATTTTTACCCCTAACCCACTTCCACTCCACTAAAATTCACAAAACTCCGTGTAGCTGTCGGTCTTGGCCTAATATTAAAAGGGTCTGGTTGGTGTTCGCTTGCGTCCTTTGTTTAACGAGATTTTAAAGTTTTTTAAGTTCGCGTCGTCAGGTTGACTACGCCTTTGTAACAACGCACAGTTCGCGGCAGACTCACAACGTGTTCGGATCGTGGTGTCTTGTTGCAGAGTATAGTATACCTTCGCTTTTTCGCGTGTTTTGGTGTTAGTTAAACATAATATTGGAAATATATGTTGTATATAGTGTAAATATTTATTTTAATTGGACCAAATGTGCAATAACACTTTCTGCAGTCGTAAAATGAGGAGGTGGCCCCTATGCATGTTTATAACATCATAAACATCACTTTAAATGATATATGCGTATTATATGTAGAAAATCGTGTCTGAGCCAATCGTGTAAGCCCCTAAGTCGGCAAAACCTTTTAGATAAACGCACATAGAGCTCCTGAAGTACTGGCTTCAGACAACAATTTTGCCACGAACTCTCGTCCGGCAATCTATTGCTTATATTTTAAATGTAAGTGTACTAAATGAAGCTCCACAACCAGTGCAAAAAGGTAGGAAGGTTTGTGCCTTCTTACCTCCAAGATTACGGCGCATGACAAAACATTTTGGTGGACGTTGCGCAAATGTCATGTGTGGCGAACACCAAGGGACAATCTGCTGCCAGTGCCAGAACAATTAAGATTTGGAGATTAAACTCATGTTATAAAACATTAATTCAATGTTCACTTTAAGTGTTTTTATAATTTAAAAAATTTCCCTGTCATTAAAAGTATTTTTTATTTATTTTCAAAAAAAGTAGTCTGAGAGACTACACCTTTGTAACAACGCTTGGCTCAGGGAGCCTTTGTGTTCTAGGGTTAAATAAAATTGAATTCTTGGATAAGCCATCCAGGTATTTTATATGTCGCCAAAATATAAGAAGTATGAGGGAAAACTTTGACCTGTTTATAACTGAGCTTTCTGTCTTAACTAATCTACCTCATATAATAATGTTATCTGAAATATGGATTAATGAATCTGAGAGTAGTTTCTATTCTATCGCAAACTATAAATCTTTCTTCAAAACTAATGAGAACTACAGAGCAGGTGGGGTGGGGGTTTATGTACACGAGAGTATCAGTAAAATATCAGTAAAACCTTGCACTAAATTAAATTCAGCAGATGGATTAGAAGTTTCATTCAACATTTTGGGTCATAATTTTGTACTTATAGCACTGTATAGATTACATAAATTTTCGGCCGAAATATTTGTCAAAGAATTTTCTGGATATTTATCTGAGCCTCATGTTAAACAATCCGACGTTTTTATTCTAGGAGACATGAACTTAAATATATTAGAAAACAATGAAATCATAGACAACTATAAAATTACCTTGGCATTAAATGGTTTCCTATCCATGATTAATACACCAACACAAAATTACAGAGGTCTCACAGACTTGCATTGATCACATTTATGTATGAGTAAAGAACAGAAATAGGTTAACTGTTGAAGCTACAGTGATTGACAGTTCCGTAACAGACCATTGTTTAACAGCTGTTTGGATTAAGAGTGAGTCAGAGAGAGTCGCACCGGCGGAAAGAAACAAATGCATCAGTAGCTTTTGATCTCTTCCATGATAAATTTTGTGATTTATTAAATAAAAGTAAACAGGTTTTAAATAGAAAAGGTAATAAAGTAGTCAAATTGAAGCCTTGGATTAATAATGAATTATGTAAAAGAATAAAAAACCCTAAACAATTATTGAAAACAACAAGGAAAACCCCTGAAAATAAAGAACAGCTATTGTACCTAATTGAAATAAATTAAAAACAGATATGTAATGTCTATTTTTAAAGAGAAAAATAGTTACTATAGCAATTTATTTGAAAAGAATAAGGGTAGAACAAAGGAAATTTAGAACCTCATTAAGGAGGTGACTGGGCAAAAATCTAGTCATAATGTTTTCATTTCTTTGAAAATTGGTGATAAAAATGTTAATAATTCTGAGGAGATTGCTGCAGAGTTTAATAGATATTTTCTTTCTATTTCCGAAAAATTAGTAGAACATATTAAAATACCCCCGTCGCAGCAGATCTGCGTACTCAGCGGATTTCCGAATCAATAATATAATAATATTAATATATGACAAGTTTTATAAAAATCTGTCCATAAACATGAGACTTATTTGCCTATTCTCCCTAGAGAGATTAACATGGGAAAAAGTGTGCAGGTATAATATAATATAAAACTATAATTTTTAAGCATAAATGAATGGACCTCAACCACATGTAGCTAAATATAAAGTTTTATCCAAAAATATTAGTTAATAAGTGATATATTAGTTTTTCCTTAACCTCCATAAGATTAACATTGGAGCCACAAAATACAACGTACTGTGTTTAGATTTTTTAATATCTCGGTAACCGTTGGAGATAGAGAAAAACTTTAAGGAACTTAATTGTGTAGTTTTTTAAGCTGATTCCAATGGTGAAATATAAAATTAGAAATATTTAAAAATTACATGTGAAAAACGCAAAAAACCCCATTTTGGGGTACAAAACCCCCCCAAACTACACAAAGCTTCATCAATGCTTATTACACCTCACATCATATCAAGACAACACCCTCTAACCATTGAAGAGCCTTTCCCAAAAGCCAACAAGAAACTTAACCCATGAAGTGATAGCCCAGATCTATACTACTAGAAAAGGATAACCACAAAAATTTGTATTACACTCTTTACCAAATTATAGCCAGTAAAATAATCACCCTGTAGAGCAAAGATTGAGTTAGCTTTTGCCTGAACTCGGGCTTAGCATCAGGCAGCTTGTAGTCAGGATTGATCTCATGACCAAGTAAATTAAGAGCTCCTTGTAACGTGATGCTATCCAGTAAGGGCTTGTTAATGAGAAAAGCCTCGGTTTCACAGGCATGAACCTGTAAATGCAGTGTGTAAAATTATTTATTACGACAGTCCATAAGTTCTTTAATATTTAAAAAATATTGCAAATTAACGGAGAAAATAAAAACATACCACTATGATTTACCATCATCATCATTGTTATAATTTCATCACTGTTATTTTTTTAGTGTTCCATAATCAAAGTGCACAACACTGGAAATGCTTATACATGGGTCAAATGAGGAGAAAATCAAGAATACATTTTTGCCAAAACACTTTGTTTAACAAATATTCCTATTTTACTTTTTAGTTTTATTCTTTCACACTTTAAGGATTAATGACGTTTTAAAACGCCATTATTTCAGAGCTGTTAAGGAGTAAGGGTGAAAACTCAAAACACACCTCGAAAGAGTAAAACTTTTTTATTTTCACTAAAATACATTCCAACATGGAGTAAATGTAGTTATAAACATGTTTTAAGTTCAAAATGCCCTAAAACAAACATTTTAGAATTTTTTTCTATCAATTTTTCAATCTTCAAATCTTCAATGAAGTAACTAAAGAAAGCACCGAGTGATGTTTGGCAAACGAATAACTCTCAGCTACAGAGATACATGCGTCAATAATAGGGGAGTGTAGAAAGCTTTCACTTTTATTCAGTGCTAATAAATAACAGGTCTAATAAAACTTCATACCGCGCCGCCACTATTTCCGTCGAAACTTCCCACCGTGGCCACCCAGCCTAAGAAATCCTCCGCAGATTAGCCAAAACCTACCAAAATCACATAAGTACATGTTCCGTGTATCTATGTGTCTTTAATTATCGATTTATAGCTTAAGAATCAATCTATGTCAGGTTATATATATGTGTCTGAACAAATTTTGTCAAAAGACGTTTTAAAACATCGCTACTCCTTTTGCCGAAGGATTAAAAAGGCGTTTTAAAGCGTCGATCCTATTTTGACGCAAAATACGGTACTCTATAAAGGGTTAAAAGTGCTCAAAAGATCTGTCAAACACTCGGTGATCATGTTTAAATAAAAGATATCTATTGCATAAGAAAATCAATTAGGTCCGACAAAAAAATAAAAAATGTCTGTCATTTTAAACTTTTAATCTAAACCAGCGGGAAAACTGAAAAAATACAAAAATTTACTAAGAACTATTTTTTTAAATTAATTCCCAATTTGTCAACACCAAAAACTTGAGAACAAAACACAATGGAGATAAATTCAAATGTGTTTTAAGAGGCAACAAAATACAGGTTGTTTCAAAATGAATAGCGGTGTTTAATATGTTATACAGTGCAACTCGGTTATTGCGGCCTCAGCCATAACGTCAACTCGGATATAACGTCATTTATTTTTAGGTCCTGCCAAACTATATGTATTTACATAGGAAAAAACCTCGGATATATCGTCAGTAAATTCTCAAACCTCGTATAGAACGTCAAGGAAATCGGGCCGAGATGAAGGCAACATATAGCTAAATAGAGAAAGTTCTGTCGGTGGTGCAACGTGAGGGCTGCGACTATTGTTTAGCTACATTCTATTTTTAGAAACGGCATTTTATTGCTGTCTTACCGCTAACCACCCCAACCCCCTCCCTTACCCTATATCCGCTGTCGCCGGTCATCAAGGTCAGTGTCAGTGACTCACGTCGCATCAAAGCACTGTGATGCCGATCGTACGTACCTACAGTTCGTGTAGATATCATTAGTTCAGTGTATGTCTTTTACAGTTTGTTTTTCGTTATTTTAATTTACGAATACAGTATTGAAAAATAATGGCAAGTGTTAAGAGAAAGGTTTTGCTGAAGAAAAGGTGTGAGTTATAAGAGCGTGTGAGGAGGGACGTTAGATAGCAGACGTGTGTTCGGGCTTGTTTTTTAAAATCGAACCAACAGTTGAATTCACCAAGCCGAACTTCATTGCAATATTTTCAAATTCGATTTTTTATATAGTAGAGTAGTTCAGTCAGTCATAAACATAAACTTACGGTGTATTTCAAATTACCTTCATTAAATGTCTTAATTTCATGTAAAAAATGTGTTTCCCTATTTTTCCTCGGTTCTAAATTAAAATTATGTAACCTCTTTTATAGCGTCACTCTGATATAGCGTCATTAATTGTGTGGTCCCTTCAATGACGTTATAACCAAGTTCCACTGTAATATTTATTACACCAAACTTACAGCTACCAGTGATATATGAACGCCTAAAACGCCCTGTATTTATTTGTTGTAAATAGCTCAAACCAGCTGATCAGCTGATTATAACCAACTGATTAAAACATGTGGTTGCTGAGCACATGTGTAGTTGTAGTGGTACCTAACACCCTTTATTACAGTAACTTATGTCAATGTATGGTTCTTGCAACAGATCACATTATCGCTTCCTGTGTTTCTCTTCAACATTTTATTTACTGATGAGGTTGGGTTCTCTGGTATTCTTAATTTTCATAACAATAACTTTTGTGAAACACTTTTAAAGAAAACACTTTTGTGAAGTTGACATCAAGGGTGCTTTCTTCTTAATGTTTGGATAGGTATTATTGGAGACAATAGGGCCATTGTTTTTACCCAACCTTCTTAATGGTGTGTCTTGAAATCAACAGGAATCAATACAAAAAAAAATCTTTTTTTAAGTAAGAAGATTTATTGCCATTGATCAAGTACAGAACAAGTAATAGGCATTGTCACACTTACATAAACCTAATTACAAAAATTTATTTTTAAAATCTTTGGTTGAATAAAATGGATTGTTTGCAAACCAGGAATATTCATTTATCTAAAAGCTAAAGAGAGGAAGCTGTTAAAGAGAGTCAGGAATCTTTTTGTAAAACTTCATGCGTTTAATTTTGAGTGAGTTACCTGTCAATGCAATAAGCCTGTGAGGTGGAATGTCGAAAGTTGTTTTGCCTTTAGTGTCATGTATGTGAAAATCTTACCTGGTATGGAATTGGTGAATGTTATTTTTTTTTAGTGTATACTGATATGTTATAAATGTATAAGTTATAATGACTGCACAAATGTTTTATCAAAAAATTGGTGCAATCCCAGCCATTAAAACTACTTTTTTGAAGAATAAGTATTGTCTGTATATGAGGAGAGGAGAGTGAGTACTTAATCTGTCAAAGGGAACTATTGCACATGGAATTGGAAAAACTGAAGTAAGCTAATCTGAGATGTCTTGAGCTTACAAGAGGTTTTAATTTCCAAAAAAATAAATGGCTCTAGCCCTTTCATAAGAGTGCTAAAAGTACATTTGAGTATATTACATCCTTACTAAAATTTAATTCTTAATAAAATTTAAAAATTCTTTAAATAATAAGTACAAGAAGAAATATTTTTTATGATTTTTATGCTTATTTGTAATAAATAAACAAGTTATTGTAAAATATCATTTTTTTATTTAATTTTCACTCTTTTAGTAATTGTTTAGATTTTCAACATTAGGCCTACTCCTCTGGACAGATCCAAATTCGACGTCCACACCCCTTAAAGGACAAGGAAACTTTTTACTAAGGTGGTTGGTTGATACGAGCTTCCCATTTCAGTCTCTATTTAGAAGATTAGATTAGATTATTGAAATGGTGCCCCTGAGGTAGGTATTTTAAGCCAAGTATGGATGAGGATTGAGTGAACACCCAAAAGCCAACAGATTGCTCATGATTCTGTGAAAGTGAGAAATTTATCTTTTGATAGGTACTGTTGATTCTGATTTGCATCTTTGCTATCATTAAGTATTTCACACAGAATACATATTTTAAAAAATTAGTTCATTGAGCCCAATTGAGTATTTTTAGAGGCTAATAGTATGACTAATCTCCAATACTATAATACGAGCAAGGTTTGTATATATATATATATTTGCACACGGATCTCGAAAACGGCGCCGAGGAATTTCTTTAAATTTTGGAAATAACTAATTTCCGAGTAGAAAATAAGTTCTAGATAGGTCTAATGTCCAGGAAAATTCGTATTTTCTTGTAATATTAAGTTTAAAATCTAAAAATTTAACATTACGCTTATGGAGAATAAAATGTAAACAATACAAACCAAAACAGCTGTTTATAACCGTTTGACAGTTCTTGATTGAAGACTGCGGGGAACAACATAGAGGTTATGCATTAATATTTATTTTTAAATTAAATAAATGCAAAATTATCAGGTTACTAAACAATTTGTAAAAACTTAAGGGTTTAAGGAACTTAAGGATAGCTGTGCGAAATAAAAGCAGAAAAAAGTATTTCCAAAATCTTCCGTGTTTTGATAGAAAACGTATTCGTTGTATTGCTTGAAGCCACTGTAACAAACCAATTAATTTATGTAAATTAAATTTCTCTTTTGCTTTTCAATCCTCATTCCGTTTATAAAAAAATCAGTTGATCACAGGCTAATAATAACGGTATGGATAATTAGACAGTAAATGATCGGCTTTGGCTAAAATACGTTAAACGGCATCGCTCAATTGACTAACGTCGTAGCCGAGTTGTAGCGTGTCGGCCTCAAGAACTATAGGCCGCGAGTTCCATTCCCACCAGGGGCGATCCTTTTTCTTCAGTGCTATATTAATTATGGTGTATTAAATCGGTTTTATTTCAACCACATAAATGTTTTCATTGGGCAGTAAATTTGTTTTAATTTTGCTAATTAACTTGTAAAAACGTGTCTTATTCTATCCGAGCAAAGCTCGGTCACCAGGTACTGTATATTTAAAATAAGTAATTTTTATGGTGGTTTTTCGTAATATAGTAGGTAAAACTAGGATAACGATATCAAATTTAACTATCTAGAAAGAAATAACAATAATTATTTTAAAAAATAAATTAATAAACCAGGAAATTAATCAATTGCCCAATTAACTTTTAAAAAATTAACCTTAAATAGGATTAAAAATCTCAGGATTACATGAAATACCCTTTAACTCTTTAAGGAGTAACAACGTTTTTAAACGTCATTATTTGAGAGCTGTTAAGGAGTAAGGGTGAAAGCTCAAACCACACCTCAAAAGAGTAAATTTTTTTATTTTCACTAAACTACATTGCAATATGGAGTAAATATAGTTAGAAACGTGTTTTAGGTTCAAAATTTGCTAAAATAAACATTTTATAACGTTTATCAATCAATTTTTCAATATTTAAGCCTTCAATCAAAGTAACTAAAGAAAGCACCGAGTGATGTCTAGCAAACGAATAACTCTCAGGAACTGAGACACATGTGTCAATAATAGGGGAGTGTAGAACGCTTTCACTTTTATTACCCGCTGAACCTTCAGTACTATAAGTAACAGGTCTAGTAATACTTCTCGCCACGACCATACCGCCTAAGAAACCCTCCGCAGATTACCCATAACCTACTGAATACACCAATAACCATACACATGTTCTGCATATCTACGTGTCTTTAATTATCGATTCATAGCTTAAGAATCAATCTGTGTCAGGTTATATGTATATATATATATGTATTAGAGCAAATTTCATCAAATGACGTTTTAAAACGTCGCTACTCCTTTTTGCGGAACCATTAAATGATGTTTTAAAACGTCAATACTATTTTGACGCAAAATACAGTACTCTTTAAAGGGTTAAAAATTTTCCCAATGCGTTGTGCCTAATGTGAAAATCCATAAGTAATGCAATATGTGGTAGGCATCAAGATAACTTACAAAATCTGGATTTATTCCACCAAACACTATAGTTGGCCTTTCTAGCACTCTGAACTGTTCTTTCTTTTTTACTTTGAACTTAAACCCTCCATTTACATAAGCCACAGCGTTCTGGGCCCGTGGTGCAATCTGAAACAAATACAAAATATGTAAAATTTGTATTTATATAAATAAACTATTAAAAAGTATGTAAAATCTAAAATTTACTGACATGCCTGTTTAAATCAAACATTAAATTACTAACATAAAACATAAATGATGAAATGTAATTTTTTATGTAGTGCAGATTAGAGGTGACGGATAGTATTTTTGGCTGGATACTGGATACCAGATATCTGGATATCTGGTGTGGTTATAGGTGGAGCCCCAAATATCCAGCTACCAGATATGCAAGTATGGTGTATGTCTAGGTTTTAGCGATTATTCATGGAAGAACAAGTATGAACTTTTCTCTTTGACTATGTGAGAGATGAAACCATGATATTGTCACTGATAATGGTCATCCTTCATCTACCAAGAAGACTAATAATAACTAATAACAAATGACTAATAATAGTATGACAGTGAAAAAATACACAACAGTTATTAAGACTGCTTCGACAACGCTGCAAAAGGATCAGACCAATCTCCAAACACTGTGAAAAGCTCTGCAGAAAATTATGAAGATATGTGCCAAATATGAACCTGCATCCTCTGCAGATTTCCAAAACTTTAATAATAACCTATCTTAATCATTCAAGTATTTTTATATTTACTGATTGAAAAAATTTAAAAAATTACTGAAAAATTACTAAATTACTGATTAAAAAATTACTAAATTGAAAAAATTCAAGAAATTTTGAAAGCCACTTCTTGGTTTATTATTTTCAAATTTCAGCCATTTAAATCATATTAATTTCAATCTCCATCTAAGATATTTATTTCAACACACATTCTTCCTACAGATCAGCCTTTAATTTCAATGAAGTTGTGGTGTTTTTTACAACATAAAATTTGAAGATTTTCCTCCGTATTATGTGGTGAGAATACCCATCCACAAATATTTTTCTTCTTCTTTGTCCTGCACTCGTTATTTGGGATTGAAAAACAAAGGGAACCCTTACTAAAAAGGGACCGTTTGCCTTTGTCTGCAACACTTTTCTTGAATGCAACAGATACCCCAGGAGCACCACTAGTCGCTTTAGCAAAATTACACTTCATTTGATGTAATTCTTTTTGTTCTTTTAAGTGGCTAAGAACATTGTACACAATTCCTTGTGTCTGACCACGCACCAGGTGCCGTGTGCCCGGACAGCCTTTCAGGATGACACACACTAGGCGATAGCGAGGTGGCGACTGATCAACACCACCCTTGCTGCACCCACCCTCCATTACCTTTTTTAATTTACCACACTTAAGGAGTAGTACAGTGCAGAAAACACAAAAAAAATAAAAAAGTATTTTTTTATTTTGGGAGTTTGTTACTTTTATTCACTCCAACAAAATTCCAAAATATACTAAATGTTCCAAGTATAATATCGAATACAAATATGTATAGCTATGTACACTTTTATCAATAATTAAAAGTTTTATAAACTAAAAACGAATTATATTGCACTAGAACAGCTCAGTTAACTCATTTTATAATAATAATGATCGCCAACCTAATTAAATACACTTATTAACTATCTAAAATTAATTTCACTGATATTACAAAAACTAAGATAAAAACTTAAGCAAAACACAGTCCAAAAGGTAAACAATGACGAATTAAAAGAATTACGTAGCTGACACAATTATTTGCCAACAGCTGACATTTGACTAAACAGAATATAAATAACAACTTTTTTTTTCAACATGTTTTTTTTTCAATGCTATGTCAAACTTGTACTGCCTGCCAAATAGAGAATTTATTTTCTTGTAAACCTATATAAAAAAACAACCTATTCGGGTTTGTATTAGAGTTGCTATATCGAATTTACGAATCGACGTATTATGTGTCAATAGCACTTCCGAGACACAACAAGGACAAGAGGTCCGAATCAACACATTATGCGTCGATAGCACCTGGAGGGTTGAATTAAGACCTTGAAACATGTTAAACAGTTTCTTTTATAAATCTTCTTTTAACAAGTCTTTAAAACGTTTTCACCTCACGTGCTAGGTGAGCGTGCAGCTGTTTCAGATATCTCCTATTTTTCCACTTATAGAGAGTTACTTACATTGGTTATATCCACTACTTGTTCACAAGGGGGCTTAAATTTAAAAATGTTAAGCTGCCCCAAAAACACCCCATTTTGAGGGTAGGCGCAAAATAAACATACAAAAAATTCTATTTTTATTAATTTCTATTTTTCAGGTGTTCTATGTTCAGTCTACCCCACTTGACCCATTCAACAGTAATGTTAAGGGGTATCTACACTTTTAACCAATCCTATATATTTCAGCAAACTTTTTACATAGTTCAAATATTCACAATATTGAATTGTTTTATGAACCGATTTTAATGGTGCAGAAAAACCCATATATTAAAAAAAAAAATTAGCAATAAAAGTCCATAAAATCCAATTTCAAGGAGCATAACTCCTAGAACTCCCTTTCAGATAGAGCAATGTGCCTCCTACAAATACAACCTTTACATGTATGTAGGAACTTTCATAAAGATTGGACAATTTTTACAATAGTGTACAAGAAATGGAAAAGGCTGAGTGCCAAAAAATGGAAAATTGATTTTTTGTATGGAATGTGTTGTATGAGACATCTCCAATAGCCTATGAAAGGCTGTAAGTGCCACAAAATTTATTTTAGTTCCTAGAGCAGTCGCAAGGAGCAGCACTTGTGTAAGCGCCAGCTGACCTGTCGCGGTAAAAGCTGTAAGTGCCACCCTCCATGATGAATGTGCCTTTCCTATGTGCGAGGCGTTGATGCGTAGTAAGTTTATTGTGTCTGCTCCGAGCGTGCTTATCTGTCCTGTCTTTGCGTGTGCGTGCTAACTGCGTGGTCGTGTGTTTTGCTGGAGATTTTTAGTGCAGTGTTTCAGTGTTGTTTGTGTTTTAAGATGAGTGATAACAAAACACCCTGCAAAAAGAAGAAATCCTACCTCCGAAAAGAGAGACAGAAAGCAAGAGCAAAAGGGCAACCTTACACAACAAATAAAGGAAAGAAAATCCAAGGTAAACCTGCCCCTTCCGAACTTCCCTCTTACTCGTGCAAGTACTCATGTAAAGACTTATCTCATGACCAAAAGCAACTATTATTTATGGAATTTTATAAAGTTAATGAACAGAACCAAGGTACCTATTTGCTAAACCACATGCAACTTGTACCTATTGGCCGTAGGCGTCATGGAAATTACGAAGATCCAGGGGAAAGTAGGCGAACTTGCAGTTTTTCCTACCATGTGCCTGACGGTTCAGGGAAAAATGTACAAATTTCTAGTAAAACATTTCGTGAGATTTTCGGAGTAACTCCCAGGAAACTACAAACTCTCCAATTGAAAAAGAAACAGGGTTGCTTTGTCTATAGTAACACTAGAAGTCAAAATCCAAATTCACACCAACATAAAATTAAATTTACAGAAAATGATAGAAATCTAGTTCATTACCACATTAACTCCTTCCCCAGGTATGAGAGTCATTATTCACGTAAAAGAACTCCAAATGAATTTTTATCCCCAGACTTAAATAAAAACCGGATGTTCCAGGCTTTTAGAATTCAAAACCCAAATAGCAGTGTAACATACAAATATTATGTCAAAGCTTTTGAAACTGACTTTCCCAAACTCAAATTTAAATGTCTTGCAACAGACACATGTAAAAAGTTTGATATGTTTAAAGTACAAGGTCAAGCTGCTGCTAGTGAGCATGCCAGAAATGTCATTAAACCAAAGCAGGAATTACATCACAGGAAGTCTGAAAAAGCACAACCATGTATGAATAAAGACATTGTATCGGCACAGCTTCCAAGTAGTAAAAATAACTGCTTGTGTATGGACTTGCAGCAAGTCATGTTTGTACCTACACTCACTCATAGTGATATGTTTTATTCTAGACAACTGTCATGTTACAACTTGGGTATTCATGTGAGTAACCATGGATCCGCTTATATGCGTATGTGGCACAAAGGAATTGGAGGGCGAGGTGCAAACGAAGTATCATCTTGTTTCTTTAAGGTTGTTACTTTGGAGTCCCTATTAACTAGAAAAAGGCTGATTTTGTGGTGCGATAACTGCGGTGCACAAAACAAAAACCAGTTTCTTTTAATGGCAGTGATTTATTTAGTTGAAAAAGGATTTTACCGCTCAATAGATTTGAAATACTTAGTAAGTGGTCATAGTTACATGAGCTGTGACCGTGACTTTGGTGTGATTGAAAAGCGTTGCAAAACATGTAAGGCTATGGTCCCAAAAGATTTAGAACTTATGGTTGCTGCTGCGTGTTCCAAAAACCCCTTTACCTTTGTGTATGAAAACTGAAGATTTTATCGACTTCAAAGAGCTTGCTAAAAATTACCTTAACACCAAAAACCTCAAAATAAGTCAAATTTCACATTTTCGTGTTTCACACAAGAACCCTGGTGATGTAAAAGTAGCTTCAGTTTTATCAAGTGAAGAGGATATGGTAACTTGGGAAAAGGTGAATGTTTTAAAGAAAAATGCAAACCTTGATAACCTTCCAGATGTGGACGACTTACCGAAAATACAGTTTACTTGCAAGATATCACAAGAAAAGAAAAAGGACCTCGAAGGAATGATTGAGTACTTGGAAAAAGAAGAAGATAAGGCGTTCTACAGGTGTATTGTTCATAGACGCGAAGAGCTTGTAGTGGAGGAACAAGGAGAAGAAAGTCAGGAGGAGGAAGGATTATAAGACGACAACTAGGATAGGAAGAGGTGGAGGAGAAATAACGAGGGAGAGAGGACAATATGTATATATGTGATTTTTGTTCATTTCGTTCATTTTTTTGTTCATTGTAGTGTTCATTTTTTAAATAATATTTTAAAAAACTGTTTAGAATACTTTTTATTCAAAAATTTTCATTCTCAAAAAGTAAAAAAATCTTTAAGCATTTTGTAAGCAAATAACCAATCTATGTGCTTTTTTTATTAAATTTATTTAAACAAATATTAAAAGTTTTTTTTTTTTAGAATAAGTTTAAACATACTAGTTTTTTAGACTTCAAATTAAAAAAAATTAAATTAAGGAAATGAGTAAAAAATCTGTAAAGATTAACTGAGCGAGGAAGATTAAATTTCTTTTTTATATTTTATAAGTATTATTATTAGAAATATAACCAAACTTATTAAGTTACTACATAAAAGTTGGAAAACTGTCTTTAGGGTTCATCCATTTTGCGTAATGGAAGCTGGATTTACAGCGTTTGCACTTACAGCTTTCTAAAAAAAAGACATGTTGGCACTTTCAGCTTTTACCTTGTAAATCAGAATTAATAAGGAGAACAAAATAATTTTTTCTTACTGTTATAATTAAAATGTGTGTTTATCTTCAATAAAATTTTCATACAACTAAGAAAACATAGGATTAAAGTTTTAATTAGTTTTTTGTTGATTCTGAAAATTTTGCTAAGTGGCACTTTCAGCCTTCTCCATTTCTAGTACAATCATGTGTACGTTAACTTAATTTAACGTACACATGATTACACACACACATATACAAACAGTTTCTATCATTAAATTAACGATTAGTTGGACTTTTCCAACGCGTCTTGTGTTTAAAATTTACACAACGTTTCTAGAGTTGGATAAACTACTCCCGTTTTCAAGTGCCTAACAATATTTACATTTGTACAAACAAAAGGTTATTTCTACATATAAAAAAGAAACCGGTCAAAAAAACACAACAAAAAATATAACCATAGAAAAAATTGTAAAAAAACACGTGTTCCAGCCTTCGGACCATGTATTTGTTACCAGGTTCCCAGCCGACTAGCATGGAGGCGAAGTGTAACGTTGGTGGCCCCAAATTTTTGTATACAATTGTTTTTTCCGTGTGCTAAACCCCTAGCGGACACGAGGTGAAAGTAGTGACCGCTTAGAACGGGTGGGGGTCAGTAGTGGTCTGACCTTCGTGTCGTGTGGTCCTACTTATTTTTACGTCCGCTAGCTCGGAGGCGGAGTGCTAGTGTCGCTCGTTTGCAATTTTCCGAATGTACAGAATAGGCTAAGTAGAGTGTTTTGTTTACAATTTTTTCTATAGTTATATTTTTTGTTGTGTTTTTTGACCGGTTTCTTTTTTATATGTAGAAATAACCTTTTGTTTGTACAAATGTAAATATTGTTAGGCACTTGAAAACGGGAGTAGTTTATCCAACTCTCGAAACTTTGTGTAGATTTTAAACACAAGACGCGTTGGAAAAGTCCAACTAATCGTAATTTAATAATTAATAACCAACGCCATTATGAATTTTCAAAACTCAGTTTCTATCATATGGTGGTTTTGGCACCTGGGGATCATTGGCGTAGTGCCAGATTTTCTAGTGTGGGACCGCTAAATAACTATATTTGTTAGATTATAGATAAATTCGTAAACCCGCAATGGGAGTAGCGCCAAACTAATGAAACTAATGAAATGAAATGAAAAATTCGTTATTACAACTGGCCATAGCTTTGCCTGTTCATTTCATTTCATTTTGTTTCAAACTACTGACCAGCCGACATTCCCCCACCGTTTAGCTCAGTAAACTCCCAATTCATAGTCTATAATATTCTGTGCATAGTAAAAATGAGCAAGTAAGGTTATTTTTAAATCCTTTTACAATGGAAATTCATCATTTACCCTTAACATCATGAGTTCGGTTTCACAGACCGCTTGAGTTATTTATTTATTTGAATTTAAATGTTTCAAAAGACGATGATCCCAGTCATGCCAGGTAGTTGTCCCTCCCCACCACCAAAACCGATCCCTATTGTCACTTGTTTTCCGGTTGTAATATTTATAGATTTGTTTGTCGTCAGCGGTCTGTGAGACCGGACCCAGGGCGTTATGCGATAGATTCACGACCAGGCCCATTGTCTTGTGTGTCGAAGAGATCCGAGTTTAAAAACAGTACAAGGATGCTTTTGTAATGAATTTGATTCACTTGGATGGTGAAACCACAATTTTAGTTATGTTTGTAGAACAAGAGGCTGACGTATGAACTTTTTAGCATGCATCCGTCGAGTACTGGGAGTATAAGAACCTAAACCCGATATTGTTGGTGATAGACTAAATAAAAGAAAGACATACTACACATGTGATCCGAAGAAGATAAACTAAAAAATAAAGATATTTAGAAATACTGCTTACATTTGCTATTAATGTAAAAAACATGTTTGCTTCGAGAGTACAACAAAAGTTTGCAATGAATGTAGACCTATGTTATAAGCTAAAATTAGCTGTAAAGCAACTGTCTCAATTTTTATGGGAAAGATATAATGGGTTTAACGGGTTTTTTATATTTAAATGGGAAAGATTTCTATGAGACACTTATTTGACATACCTTTGAAATAAAATTACAAGTACTGGTAGCAGCTTTAATTAAAATTCAGAGCAAAATGTGACAGAAAACCTTACCTTAAATGTTTTTACAATGTATTCATTGCAGCAGAGTGGGGGTAAAACTATCTGAAGAATTACTTTTTTGTACATGTTAGTTTCAAGAAATGCTGGAAGTGAGAGTAATGTAACAGCTTCATTGTCTCCTCCTGTAAAGTTTTATTAAGTTTTAAAATCCAAATATTTAAACAATAATACATTTTTCGAATGAAAAATGTAATGTTAAAAAAAATTTTGGCACTAGCCTCAGACTTTGCCAGAGCAAAATATGTTTGTTTACCCTAATGTTGCATTAGATTTGTAATGGCAACCATACCACAAGGTAGGTGTTTTAAGCCAAATATGAATGAGGATTGAGTGTAAGATGATTGTGGCACGATCTTGTAGTCTTGTTAGTGACTAAGGCTGACATGTTCCTTAGACAGGACTGTTAATTAATAGACCAACAACCGATGGCAACTAAGAGACGTACAGTTTAAACCTTTAAAGAGTAAACCCTCATAGGAGTAAAATATTGTTTTCACTAAATTTTATTGCAGCCTACTGTAAGTATAGCAAAACATGTGTATTAGTTTAAAAATACCCAAAAATGAACATTTTGTAACTTTTTTCACATGAAAGTCTTCAAAATATGGAGCACACACATAACGCCATATTACACTCTTTGCGCTGAAAGGTTATGTGTTTTCTCTTTGTGAAGAATGATCAATAAGTATCTTTTTTTATATTCTTCATATCCTATGGAATGGAAAAATACCAATAACAACTAAACATTTTGTCATATTTATCATTACGTTTATATGGTTTTAGAAAATGATTACATTTTTCATCAGATTTCACCACGAACAGGTTTTTTAAATTTTATATATCTATTATATGTACTCGATAAACTTAATTTAATATTATTTTCTTAGTTAACATTGCAAATAACTTATTAGATTGATAAAATAATTTCCAACAGTAAAAATAATTTTAAATCTTTTTTTTCAAAAAGGGCAGTCTGTGAGACCACACCCAGGACTACTTACTTACTCTTACCATGGCCATGAGTACCCAAGATGATACTTGGCCTCACCAACGAGCTGCCTCTACTGCTGCCTGTCTCTTGCAGTTTCTTCTGTTGTTCTCATCTTGGCCATGTCTCTTTTGACTTCATCTTTCCAGCGCTTTTTTGGCCTGCCTCTGGGTCTCCTTCCAATAGGGTTCCTATCCCATATGTTATATAACAAGCTTGGGTCCTCTCTTCTAATGACGTGGCCAGCCCATCTCAATCTTCTACTTCTGGCTTCTGCCACTATGTCTGGCTCTTTAAAAAGATTTCTAATTTCTTGGTTATGCTTTATCCTCCAAGTATCCCCTTCTCTTGTTGGCCCAAAAATTTTGCGTAATACTTTGTTTTCGAAAGTGATTAACTTTTTTTCTGCTTTCTTATCCAACACACATGTTTCAGCTCCATAGAGGAGAATTGGCCTAATTATTGTTTTGTACACTCTTAATTTTGTGTTGTAAGATAAGATTTTTGACTTTATTATTTTGTTCAGTGCATACAAACTCCTGCTAGCAAGGTTTATTCTGTTATTAATTTCAATGTGCTCATCACTTTGCGAGTTAATTATAATTCCTAAATATTTAAAACAGTCTACCTTTTCAAAATTGTTTTCAGTGTCAGCTATATTTATCTCCTCCTCTTCATCTCTTCCAAATTTAACCAGTTTAGTTTTATTTTCATTTATTCTTAAACCTACACTTTTGGTTTCCCTGACCAGAATTTTCGTCAACTCATGAATATCTTCTTTGGTTTCAGCTAGCAGTACTACATCATCAGCAAAAGCCAGTGTATTGATTTTCTTACCTATTTTAATACCGTATTCTGATTTTTCGATTCCCTTTAGTGCTCCCTCAATAACTATATTAAAGAGTGTAGGTGATATAACATCTCCTTGCCTTACACCTGTTTTTATTTCAAAGATTGGGGAGTATTCATTCTCTATTTTTACTTTACAGCTGGAGTCTTTGACACTTAGACTAGCTAATCTGATGAGTTTGCTTGGTAATCCAAAACTTTCCATCTTATGCCAGATGTTCTTCCTGTGAATACTATCATAGGCTTTACTGAAATCGATAAAGAGAGCATAAAAACTTTTACCATATTCCCTGTATTTAGCAATTGCTTCCTTTAAGATGTATACTTGATCAGTTGTAGACCTTCCCTTTTGAAAACCTGCTTGATGTTCTTCGATTATCTCATCTGAATAAACTGTGAGCCTTTTCCGTATTATTTTAGATAGTATTTTGTAAGATGTATTTAACAATGATATTCCTCTATAATTGTTAAGGTCCATTTTATTTCCCTTTTTATGAATTGGAATTATAAGTGCATTTTTCCAATCTTCAGGTATATTTTCTTCCTCCCAAACTTGCATTATTATTTTATGTAGCCTTTCTGCTAGCTCCTGTCCTCCAGCTTTCAAAATCTCAGCACTAATCCCATCTTCGCCTGGTGCCTTGTTGTTTTTCATGTCCTTTATAGCATTTAGAACTTCTTCCACGGTTGGCGCTTCAATGTTAGGCTGGACTGCCACCCAGGACTAAGTATAACAAAAAGTTCACGCAGGATGTCAAGGCTTAAAGATAAGCATCAGGCACATTTTACAAATGTTTCTTAACTATTGTTTTATCAAAGCCTAGACAACATTCATTTAATTCTTATTAATCATTTAAGTTTTTATCAATAAATTTCAAATTGTTCACAGTGAAAAACCATTCCCACACATTCCCCCACCCCTACACCACTGCTGGTGATACAAAATAGGAACAACATTTTAGTCCTCAAATAGCTCAATTTCCTAGAGAAAATTTGTTAAAATGAAAATTACAAAAAATTATGGCTAATAAATTAAATTTTGGCTCAGGTTTCATTGTGAATGTTATTTAAATTGAATTCAATACACCTCACGATGAGAAAAGGTTAAAGGTAAAAGACAAAAGGTTTGCACGCTTTTATTTCACGCCAAAACTTCACACCATAGCCGCCACCTTTCCCGCAGCAGCCACCATCGTATGTTACCCCTTCCCTCGCAGATTATCCACTCTACTGAATACACCAATACACACGTACCGCATAAAACTACATGTCTTTAATTATTGATTTATGACTTAAGAATCAATCTGTATCATGTTATAAATATATATAAATGTATGTCACTACTCCTTTTTGCGTAAATATAAACAGACGTTTTAAAACGTCAATACTATTTTGATTCAAACTACAGTACTCCTCAAAGGGTTAATTAACGTGGAGTCCGAACCACTACCTCAGAATTACAAACTGGTCTAATTATGAGGATGGTCTTTGCGGATTAACGTAGTACTCAATAGTGCGGACGTTAATCCACACAAGAGAGCACTATACCCAACGACAATCATTCACAACTCTCCTTAATCCCAGTATACATCGCCCAAATCTGCAATTATATTGATGTAACATATCACCATGCCAGACACTTGGACTAGCAAGAGGGACTATTCATGATATCACTAGCATCTCTTACCAAATGATGAGATCCAGATACATTTGACTTACTTGGAAAATATGTGCCCTTTGTTCTTCGTTTATTTGATTTAGTTGCATTTTCATCGAAAATGACTGTATCGACCAAAAAGGACTCCGATTGAATTTTTAAAAGACTCTGACTGTCCAAAACAGTATAAAAGCTATTACTCACTGACTGACAATAAAGCTCCTACAGTCTCCAATATGAGGAAGATGTCAGAAGGGAAATGTCGCCGTACATGCTTGATCATCAGATTACCAGCAATTGTTCCCACCTGGAAAATACATCAACATCATTAATTGAACACCAGCTGTATGGATAAGTGCTCAGCAAAGACAAACTGTATAATTTGTTCACCATCACAGTTTATATTTATGCTACAGTGTTTTATTTCAACAATCTTTAATAATAAGTTTTGGTTCAGAAGATAGTCATGATTAAATTGCCTGACAAATCATACCTATATTACAGACAAAAAAATCAGCTTGCTTATATATCAGTCATATTTTAGAATTAGGCTACTTGTCAAAACAATATTTAGAACAGTGTAAATCTTACGTTTCGAACATGTGTATTTGCCACTTTTTCAATGTGCTCGGCCAATTGTTTTGCATAAGAAAAATATTCAGGATTTTCATCAGCAACTGCATTAAAAAGTGTGATGGCATCAGCCAGAGTGGTGTTGGCTCCAACATACAGGTTACCAGAGGAGAAGGAATGGGCCTTTAAAAACCCTACTCCGTTAATATCAATGAAAACATCTGATGGTGGCTTGCCTTTGAGTATTCCTGAAAGAAAGGGGATTTGAGTATTTCCTGAAATAAGTAACTTTTAAAAAAATAAATGGTTTAAATGAAGTAAATTTTTAGAAAAAATATCAGTAGGTATATGATTAAAAAAAAACAATGGACAAAGGTAGATGAGACAGCAAAGTATCTTTACAGTATTTGTCACATAGGCTGATGGGTAGAGGTTGGTTGGCTGTGCCATACTGGATTCAAATTAGCTACATTTGATCTAAACTTTATAACCAAGAATGTTCCTATGCTTCCTTTGTAATTGTATTATTGTTTTAGTGAACTTCCCATATGGAAGAAGCTATTACCATAGGTCTCATGGCAAGACCTAAGACCATGTTACTTTTTCGTTTTGAGGTGCGTAGAGACCAAAAAATACCCACGTCGCAACAGACCTGCGTAATCAGCGAATTTCCATTAATTTAATAATATTATATGTAAATTTTTATCAATATATGTCATTAAAATAAAAGTTAGTTACTGTATCAAGTTTCAACGTACATTTTAACTGTGTTTGGATTATTTAATATCTCGGTAACCGTTGGAGATAAAGCAAAACTAAAAAGAACTAAATTGTGTAGTTTTTTAAGTTGATTTTAATAAAGAAAGATAAAATAAAAAATTTTTTTAAATTACATATGAAAAAGGCAAAAACCCCAATTTTTTTGTATACCCCCCCCCCCGTAATTAACCGTTCCAATTGACCGATATTTTTGGACTACGAACTCATCCGAACAAATGTAGGAATACACACGTCTCTACCAAATTTGGTCTCGATCGGACCATTTTTAACCCTAGAGAGGACGGGCCAAAAAAGTTACGTAGATGGACAGGCTGGGGGTCTGATAAACCAAAAACTAAAAATCTCAAAAAAATACTAATTTATTAAAATATCTATGCAAACAATTTGTTTTAATCAAAGCTTCATATATAATACATTGTAAAATACAGTGTTGATTAAATATAAAAATATACAGATAGATTTAGAAAATAATATGAAATTCTTGTATGAGTTTTAAAAAAATACAATGTTTTCCTGAAATTAATTAGTAAAAATATAAAAATTCTATAATTTAGATGTTAAATAAAAGAATAATGTAGAAAATAAAAATTCTGTTTGTGTAAAAATACCTTTAAGTGGTTATCAATTAAAGTAGGCTTGAATTTGAACATTTTTGAAGGGCTTGAATTTCTTTAAAAAATTATTTGTTACAACAGTCGTTACACAACATCTCGTAATCACATTTTACACTTTGTTCACGCAAAGCATGTGTGCCTAAATTATTTTCAGGAACTGGTACTGGTAAGTGGGATAAGAAGCCAGATTTATTTTTATTTTCCTGTAGTATTTATGATGGAAGGGTAGGGAAGTTCTTTAGAGAATTCAAGTCAATATCAGTAGAATTGGTATTTTTCTTCTCCGTTGTACGTTTAGCGATTACTTGCCACAAAAAACAAATATACAGAAACCACCTCTTCCTCCATTATACTCTTACTCTTACTCCTGTGGCCATGTAAACCCAAGATGGTTTTTAGCCTTGCCAACGACTCGCCTCCATTCTTCTCTATCTTCTGCCAGTCCCACTGTTCCTCCCAACAATCTTGTGTCTTTTAACACTTGATCCCTCCACCACAGTCTAGGTCTTCCAAGAGGTCTTTTACCATCAGGCCTGCCGTTGTAAACCGGTTTTATCAAGCTGGAGTTGTCTCTTCTCAATATGTGGCCCAGCCACCTTAGACGCTTGCTTTTTATTAATGCAACTATGTCCGGCTCATAATAGCTCTCTAATTTTCCTGATTCTCCAAACTCCTGCTTCATAAATAGGTCCAAATATTTTTCTTAGAACTTTATTTTCAAAAGTTATAAGCTTTTTTTCTGAAGATTTTGCAAGTGACCAAGCTTCACAGCCATACAGAATTATTGTTTGTAATATGGTCTTATAAATTCTGGTTTTTGTCGTCTTGCTTAGTAGTTTGCTGCTCAGCAGTTTGTTCAAACCCCAAAAGCACCTGTCAGCTGTTTTTATTCTATTAAGAATTTCATTTTCTTCCCTATTACTACTAACTATTGTTACTCCTAAATATTTAAATTCTTTGGTTAAATTAAAGCTATATAGTTCAGCACTTTTAAGGGTGTTGCTTCATTCACCTCTTCCCTACATATCTTCATATAAGTTTTATCTTCGTTTACTACAAGTCCAACTTTCCTGGCTTCTATTAATAGAATTTCTGCTAAGTGTTTTAAGTTTTAAGTCTTCTCTATTCTCTGCAATAAGTGCAACATCATCTGCATAGGCTAATATATTTATTTTTCCATCAATATAGGCACCACCAGCTGTCTCTTTCACTTTTCTTAGGGCTTCCTCTAAAACTAAATTGAATAATAGGGGAGATAAGCCATCTCCCTGCCTAACCCCTGTGCTAACTTCAAAACTGTCTGTGTAATCTTGTTCTACCCTTACTTTACATCGTGATCCCTCAACACACATTTTAATCAAATTTATTACCTTGTGTGGTATTTTGTATTTGTTAAGGAGCAACCACATTTTTTGCCTTATAATACTGTCATAGGCTTTGCTGAAGTCAACAAATAATATATAAACATTCTTATTAAATTCCCAGAATTTACTTATAATATCTTTTAGAACAAATATTTGATCTGTGGTTGACCTTCCCTTCATGAAACCTGCTTGATGGTCTCCAACTATTTCTTCAATATACTTCTTCAATCTGTCCAACAGGATTTTAGAGAGTATTTTGTACGCTGCTTCCAATAAAGATATTCCTCTATAATTCTTACAAACTAATTTATCTCATTTCTTATGAACTGGTATAACCACTGCTTCTTTCCAGTCATCTGGCATCATCTCTGTCCTCCAAATTTTGACTAACATTTTGTGCAAATATTGCTGTATTCTTTCGCCTCCATGTTTTATCATGTCCATTGTGATTGAACTCTCCCCTGGGGCTTTGCCATTTTTAAATGACGTTATACCTACTATAACTTCCTCGAAGGTTGGTTCAGGCACAAGCACATCTTCTGGTACTTCAACTGTTTCAATCCTACTATCTTCATCTTCATCAATTAAGTCCCCATTCAAGAGGTTACAAAAATAGTCTTTCCAAACATTCAGAACAGCCGTTCTTTCCCCCACCATCGACCCTGATTCATCTTTGATCCCGAAAGATTTCGGTTGGTAGCCTTTTCTGAAAAACCTTACTGACCTATAGAAATCTTTGGAGTTGTTTTTAGTTCTGTCTTCTTCTGCTATTAGCAATAGATTTTTTATGTACTTCCTCTTTTCTGATCTAAGAAGCCTTGTGACTTCTCTATTCAGACTATTATATTTTTCTCTTATTTCTTGTGTTTCATGTGTTCTATTATACTATCCAGAATAAGAAAAAAATTAATATTTCACTATATTTCTGGATGAAACTTGGTATTTCGCTTCATGTGGTTGGGATCTATACATTTATGCAAAAAAGTCATTGTTTAAATGTTTATCATGGCAGCTAACCTGCATGGTACTCTTTTCCCATGTTAATTCATATAGAAAATAGGAAAACCCCTTGATTAAGGACAGGTATTGATACAACTTGTATATGGTCAAAATAAAAATGATTTATGGTAAAAATGCCTATTTTCAGCCTCATAGCAGCAAACTTGCATAGGCTACTCTAGAAAATAGGCAAACTTCCTTATTGTCATGGATATGTCCTAGCTCTGAGGGGGTGTTGGCGATTTGTAAGATGGAAAAAATGTAACAGATTTCCATAGAAACTACCAGAGCTATTTTATTGTTTCTGTATATATAAAATTCAAAGCCCTCACTCACTCACTCTTCACTAATTCTCCCACTTCCCGATTACCTAGGAGGCTGAAATTTATACTGGTTCTTTAGGCCTAAAATAGGAAAGTCTAATAGTTTTTGTGACGATTTTCCCATAAATCTCTACCCTATACGCCTTCAAAGTTCCCATGTTAATCTTATGGAGAAATAATTTTGTTTTAGATTCCAAAATATGTATCCTTTTAATATATAAACTGCAGCTGTTTTTATTTGAACCAATGAGAAAGCCAAAGAAGCAAGTATAAAATAGTAAGTACTCAATGGTATCTAATTACCGTATAAATATGATATTTCTCAGAGGGAAGTTTTGTGACTATATTTTATGATTTAAAATCAAATGTTTATTATTATCGGTACGAAGTTCGCCGGGTCAGCTAGTTTAATATAAAAGAATAAGAACAGCTGTTTAGATGAACTGAAACCATTCCCTTTTGACATATTCACAATCTAACCTATTTCCCACAGGGAAGTAAATACAAACATTTTTATTACGGTTATTGATCAAACCTGTTTATTATTATTATTGATTTTGAATGCGCTGAGTACACAGGTCTGCTGTGGCAGGGGTATTTGAGTTATAAGAATATTTAATTTTGAGTAACATTGACTACAGATAGAATACCAGAATTGACATAAATCCTTGAAAAATAAGGAGTGGAATTAACATAAGCTTCACTCAAATGTGTTGGTGTGGTCTTGACTAATTTTTGTCTATAAGGAGGTTTTTTAGCTAATATGACATCTGCTTTTAGCGTTTTTGAAAGCTTATAGTAGGCTCAGACGTAAATTTCTAATGTCAAAATCTGAGGATCACTGGTTCAATTCCAGACCCATTTATCAATTATAATAATTGGTATATTAATTAATTACCTATCTAACAACTAGTTGAAGTAAGGTAGTAAAATACTAGGATTCTGTCCATTCCCTATCAAAATATAAAAACTCTAATGTTCTAAATACACACAAGTCATATTTTGAAGGTCGAGTACTGTTGGTTAAACCTTCTCATTTGACTGCCTAGATGGTAGAATTTTCACTTGGTCAACTTAAAAGAGTTTTAATGATGCTGGAGCTATTTAAAAAATCTTTGAAAGAAAGATCTTCTAAGGTCAACAACATGACCTGGTCTAGCGGGTTTCTACTTGATGAACCTGAATTAGTTTGGAGTGAACAACTCTAGTTTGTAGTTGTTGTCTAGAGTTGTTCACTCTAAACAACATTTTTCATTTATTATATTTTCAGACCCTCCTCTAATAGCTCCGAATACTTATTGTCCATGTTTCATGTTCAACCACAATAAGATCAAACCTTGAGCAGTGTTGCCCCCCACCAGCATGTAGGAGCCTGTCACCATTCCAAAGATCTCGAATATCTCCTCAACGTTGACCACTTTGTACCAGTAAGAGCCCCCTTGCAGCTCCAATCGCAGAGAGGGAGATGCCAATGCAACCTCCACAAACTCCGCATCACTGTCGTCCTTCTGGTTCTTCTCCACACAGTCGTACAATCCTCGCTTGGAGCCTGGACTACATTTACCTCCACAAGGAACACCACTTCGCTTACACACTTTCAGTAAATCCTGAAATAATGAAAAATCTTTAAAGTCTAGAATGTTTAGAAACCATGAATGATTAACCTATCATTCGTTTTCAGTAACTTGGCCTGATATTGATAAGTATAAGAAATATAAAAAAATAATAATAATGTAATAAAAATTAAATTAAATGCAAATGTTAAAGGCTTTAATTTTCATTAAAGACACATTTTTTATAAATACTTAGTCCACCCACACAGACTGTAGATATACAAATGAGATGTTAAGATAGGGGTAAGCTGAAACAGGAATAAGTGATCAGTTGATTAAAGTTTGAAATCACTAGTATCCAAACAAGCAAAATATAAAACCATCACACTTCCACAAAATGAAAGATAATTTTGACACAAAATGAAACTTGATTTCCACAATAGCCTTTCGGATGGATGGTATTTCCGCTCATAATATTCGGACCGTCAGTCCCTACTTTATTGGTGTGATCACTCACATCATATATACCTGTCCCTTCTCAGTGGCTACTTTCCATGAGATTGGGAAAAATTCTCGTCATCCCATTGCCAAAAATCAGCAATCCTTTCTCTCAGACAGACATGAGACTTATTTCTATTTTTCCAGCTATGTCTAAAATTTTGAAGATAGCTGTCAACATTGATTTCCTTCTTAGATCATTATAAGCTGCTGCCCGACTGCCAGTCTGGTTTTAGGAAAGGGTTCAGTACAACAACTGCTCTACTGAATGTGACAGACAAATTATTCCTTTGAGAAACAAACAACTTTGTAGTAGTTTGGCCACTTTAGACTCTTCTCAGAATCAGACAATCTTTATTCATTATATCACAATTACATGATCAGAATGGCGTCACACTTAATATAAAATATAAATTAAAATAAAATAAAGTTTAGTTACTACCATATAATCAAGCAATTAAATATACATCAAAAGAATAAAACGCTTTACTAATTCTTTAGTTTTTCAATTTTCCTTTGAAAATATTTATTTCATTGATCTGTTTTATGACCCTGGGTAATTTGTGTAAAAATTTGACTCCAGCGGCAGTTGGTTTTTTATTATAAAACTCCAGGTTATGTATATTTATGGCTGGGTAATTTTTGTGTCGCGTATATAGTCATGGTGCGTGCCCAATTGAGGAAGCGTATCTTCGGAAGCCTTTGCACATATAATTGTTTGAAAAAATGTATTTTCCATAAACTGTAATTATATTTAATTGAGAAAAATGTTATTTTACAGATTTTTTACTGTTAAAATTTAACATAATTCTTAAAGCCTTTTTTGAAGGGTTAAAATACTTTTTAAATTTTGTTTAGCCGTCGCACCATATATAACTCTATAGGTACCAAAACTGATATGAGAATCAATATAGGCATAAAAACTTTCAACAAGATTTCTTGTGAACAAAATTTTAATAAGTTTCTTAAAACGTATAAACCAGATGAAATTTTACGTCTTAAACTATCTGTATGTGGGGTCCAGGATAAATTTTCATCAAGTAGTAGACCCAAAAATTTGGTTTGATTCACTTTTAGAATAGTATGATTGTTAATAGTTAGTTATAGACGGGTCTAAAGTCTTCCTTTGTGCTGGCTTAAAATTTATAAAATTAGTTTTATCAAAATTGAGGAATAAGTTGTAGAAACTAAGGAATATTTTTATTGATGAAAGATTGTTTTTAGCAGCAATTTCTACGTCATTAATGTTTTTACCAGTCACCAACAGGTTTGAATCATCAGCATATAGGCACAATTTACTATTATCACCTGTTAATACCGAAGGGAGTTCTTTCAAATAACAAATAAATAAAACAGGGCCAAGAATAGAACCCTGGGGTACACCATACTTAACTTCCCTCAGAGATTACTTGACCCTTATTAAGTGTTTATATTTACTGAAAGACTCATTTTAACATATTGTTTCCTATCAGTAAAATACGACTGAAACCAATTTAGTATTTTATTTTGTATACCAAAATTTTGTAGAACTGATAGTAAAATAGGGTATGACACACTATCAAAAGCCCTACTCAAATCCATAAGGATTCCAACACCAGTTTTACCCTTATCGACAGCCTCAACTATTGCCTCCACTAAATTAATGGCTGCAGTCGTGACGGACCTTCCAGGATTTCCAGGTCTAAAACCGTGTTGCTAAGGATCCAATAAAGCATTCTCCTGTAAAAAATCTACCAGTCTGGAATGCATAGCTCGTTCAAATATTTTTGAAATGTTTGGCAAAATTGAGATTGGTCTGTAATTGGAAGGATCTTTAACATTTCCCTTTTTAATATAGTTTTGATTTTTTAAATTTTAGCGAATTTCCCATAGGGAAGAAGATATTACCGTAGGTCTCATGGTGAGACTTAAGCCCAGGACCATGTTATTTTTTCTTCTTTAGGTGCCCAGAGACCAAAAACAATAGTCGTTAAAATTTATATATATATAAGCATATATACTCAAATATATATATACAGCACATATATATATATATATATAAAGGAAAGTTAAAATAATTAACTGAGTATCCTTGACAAACATTATTTTATTTCAACAACATGTTTCAACCTTTAAAGGCCATTTTCAAGTTAATTCATATATATATATATATGTGTCTGTGAACACGATAACTCTCGTAAAAATGGTCCGATTGAGACCAAATTTGGTAGAGACGTGTATTCCTACAAATGCTCGGACGAGTTCGTAAACCAGACATATCGGTCAATGAGAACGGGTAGTTTAGGGGGGTTTGTACCCCAAAATGGGGTTTTTTGCGTTTTTCACATGTAATTTTCAAAACATCAAATTTTATCTTTCACCACTAGAATCAGCTTAAAAGACTGCACAATTAAGTTCCTTAAAGTTTTTCTCTATCTCTAACGGTTACCGAGATATTAAAAAATCTAAATACAGTATGTTGTATTTTGGGGGCTCCAATGTTAATCTTATGGAGGATAAGGAAATATTAATATTTCCCATATTAATCAATATTTTTTTGTTACTTTTTTTGTGTTACCTGGATGGTCTGCCTAAGAGAGCCAGTTCCAGTTCCATTTCACTATATGCAGGTGACACTAATTTAATTGTTAAAGGAAATTCTAATTATGATATTGAGCTCTCAGCCAACTTGGACTTAATGAGTATTCAAAAATTTTTAAATCAAAATAACCTACTATTAAACACAAACAAATCAATGACAGTAAGTTTCTCCACCAAACAAAATAAAATAGTTTCCAAGCATCATTATAATACCCGTAATAAAATTATTTTTGATAAACATAATCTACATTTTTATAAAACCAAACCAAATACATGGGGACAAAATTTTTTACTCAGTTGCCAAATTCTATTAAAAATGAGCAAAATTACAATAAATTTAAAAATTTGTTTAAAGCATATTTCATTGATAAAGCTCTCTATTATTCTTTTTCCGAGTTTCCTTAGGTGAGAGCTCCACTACTGATTGCCTGAGTTTAAATATAGTTTTAAATATAGCAGTAGATAACAGTGATGATTTGTCGAATTCAGTTGTACCGCTTGTTTATATTTTTATTGTTTAGTTATTGAAAATATATGATTTTTAGTTGTATGTGACTCTATTCAGATGCTGTATTTATCATGTATTAATATGAATAAAGTTTATTTTGACTTTGACTTTGACTATTTTTGGATAAAACTTAATATTTTGCTTCATGTGGTGTTTAGCAAACCTGCATACTCTTTTCCCATGTTAATCTTATGGAGAATAGGCAAATAGGTAATTCTCATGTTTATGGGCAGATTTTTATAAAACTTGTCATACATCATTTTTATTATTATTATATTATTTATTTAGAAATTCGCTGAGTACACAGGTCTGCTGCGACGGGGGTATTTAATTTACTGGGAAATATTCCAGACACAAAGGAAGAATTTACTATGTGCATTATTGGTTTAACTAAAACTTCTTTGGCTCTTTTCAATATAAGCATAGGAATTTTGTGAAAACCTGATGTGAATTTATTTTTAAAGGAAAATATAATTTTTAATATTTCAGTATCATCTACCAGTTTTAAATGGAACTTGACGGGGTTGAAGAATTTTGGAATTGTATGAGAGGCCTCTGAAGATACGCTTGGAATTATGGTTCTTTCGACCACACTGATTACATTACATTACATTACATTACACAAAGGGGCGGAACAGCGTTCCCGCAGCACGTCAGCCAAGCGGCTTTTTGCACACCCCTGTAGATTGAATGTTTCACGGACCTTCCAAGTTTAAAAACCTGACAAACTGCCGTAGTCTCCCCACTAGCTCCTCCCGGGGAAGGTGACAACCCCTCTCCATGATGCCGAGAGTGGCGGCTCTCACCCCGGCAAGCTCGGTGCAGTCATACAGCAGATGATCTGCAGTCTCCTCGGACTGCCCACAGTTCCTGCAGATTGGATCGCCGGGGGAGAGTCCTATTCGAGCAAGATGTTTCCTCATATGTCCGTGTCCCGTGATGAGACCTACAATGAGTCTGAGTTCGGACCTACCTAACTGTAGAAGATCTTCAGTGATCCTTGAAGAGGGAGAGCTGAGAGACAGTTTACTTACTCTCAGTCGGGGCAGCTCCGCCCATCTCCTGCGGCGACACTCACGTGCCCAAGTGTTGATCTCTCGATCCACATGCGCCCTGGAGATGCCACAGAAGGGTTGTGGGACCACGCTGATAAAGTGATCATTAAACACGTCACAAACGTCCTCAGGTCCACTATATTCAAGGCCGTCAATTGATAATTTTACTTTATTTCCGTATCCGGTATTATTTTTCAGCTCAGAATTAATAAGTTTCCAAGTTGTTTTAGACACATTGTCAGAATTTCTTATTTCATTTTCTATGAAGTATTTTTTATTTTTGTTCAGATACGCTACGTAATTTTTTTAAAGCCCCCTGAAGGAGTTTTGCAATTCTTTGTTTTTTGAGTTTCTAATATATCGACTAAGATTAACTATTGTATCCTTTTTATTTTTGATTTCCTGCGTAACCTAGCTTTTACGCTTAGAGTAAACGCGAGATCTTTTTTTGGAAAACAAATTTCAAAGTAATAACTAATAAGTTAATATTTTTAAAAAGACATCATATTTATTTTCTACGGTTGCACAATACAAGTCCATCCAATTCTCCTCCTGAACAGTATTGATAAATTTTTGTATATTTTCAGATGTATATTTTTGGGATTCTTTTGTTATAGGGTTATTATAATTGTTTTTTTTATGAATTAATATTTCTAAAAGCTGAGCGTCATGATCCGAGAGCTCGGTAATTATTCCTGATATCAGCAGATTGTTTTTTTGGAATTGATGTAAAGATGTTATCAATACCACTTCGTTTGAGACCCTAGTTGGAAAATTGACCAGATAATGCATTTGCTCATACTTTTGATTCTGTTAATTTCAAAATATTTCTGGCTAAGCTAGACTATAGTGGGTTGGGAGCACTTCGATGAAGTGGTTTAATTCATACCTGTGTGGCACAAATCTGGTAAACAAAACGGATTGCCAGCTCTTGGGGGTCGCTTGCAGGGTCTCAGGGGTTCCTTTGAGGTCCATCATGTTATTGTTGTACACAGCTGGTCTTGATAAGGAATTATCTTATTTTTAAAAGACATGTTTGTTGATTAGGTATATTCCATATCATCTGTTTTATTGGGCACATTCACCTATTTTGATTTTTGTGGCTGAATCTCGTCAGTAACTCAAAACACACAAAAAATCATAGTTTTGACAATATATTAAAAAATGAGTGTAAACAAATTAAAGATCATCTAAAAAATTTTGGCTACTTTTCTCACAATTTTGACTAAAAATAGCTAAAA
This sequence comes from Nephotettix cincticeps, assembly GCA_023375725.1. Classification (NCBI taxonomy): domain Eukaryota; kingdom Metazoa; phylum Arthropoda; class Insecta; order Hemiptera; family Cicadellidae; genus Nephotettix; species Nephotettix cincticeps. The sequence continues at coordinate 85,133,850 of CM041789.1, forward strand.
ATATAGCATCTGATTTCATCTCTGATAACTTAAAGCCAGTTACAACAGTTTGCATTCCATAAATAAAAAAAATTTTCAGAAAAAATTTGGAGAATAAATTCCAAACACAATATCCGCACTGTTTTTCAAAGTAAAGACACAATCCGTAGCTGGTTAACAAACGTAAAACCTATAATCAAAATACAAAAAACAAAGAATGTAGTTTATAGCATTCCACGTTCTTGTGGTAGGAGTTACATTGGCCAGACTTCTAGTCCTGTTAAGGTTCGCATTGAAGAACATTTAAAAAAAATTTAAAATAAGGAAAAAAATCGCTCACGGATTTGTGAACATGTAATAATTGAGACAAAAAAGCAAAATTTTATATAAAGAGGCAGATTGGAGGCAAAGGAATGTGGCAGAGTCATTGTTTATAGCTATTGAAAATGAGCTGTTGTCTCAACTATGCTGTTGACAACTCTTGGTGTGTCTCTGGATGAGGAACCATTGGCAGTATTGGATACAGTAAAGATATTGGAAGTCACCTTCGACTCTCATTTTACCTTCTCAAATCATGTTCGAAATTTCAATCATGGTGTGATGTGCAGATTGGGACCTTTGTTCAGGATAAGGAGGTTGATCAAGTCCGATGCCAAATTAGAAATTGTGAAATTTTTTATCTTTCCTTTAATGCTTTATGCTTTGCTTTAGGCAGACTTTCTGTGAACATCACAGTCCAGGTCTAGAGGCTTCAAAGTTCAGCTATGAGGTTCTTTTAGCACTTGAGGAAATTTGACCACGCTGTTGCCATTGAAGCTCTCCTTCAAGTATGAGGTCGCATGCCTGGTGCACAAAATCTTGCTAACAGGCTCCTCTGCATACCTCAGAGGTATGTTGAAGTCTCATTAAGAAGTCAGAGATCGGCACACACAACAGGACAACATGTTTGAGGTACCTACCAAGGGTTTCACTTCAGATCGGCCGGAATGGTTTTTCATGTTTAGCCCTGAGCTACTCCTCCTTCAAATGTAGATACAGAACAATCTTAGAAGAGGGTTATTTTAAATTTTGAATTGTGTTTAGTTTTGTTTGAAGGCTGTGATTACTGAAAACAGTTGTACGACTAAAGTTATTTTGAAAAACAAACTTTGAAATGTTAACCCTAGAAATGGCAACGTCGTAATTTACGACGCATTTACATATTCAATAAGAATTGGCAGGTGGAGGCATCTGTCGTCAGTTTTGTGGAATTGTTAGACACTATCGCCTACGCGACCGTGTTTCCCTCTGGGGGCCAACAACCGAAACTGCTTTTGTAGTACACGAGCCTGCCACTGGGCAGGTTTATAACCAAGTAAGCGCTTTCTTTTCCTAGGCACTGGATGGCCGAGGTGGCTAACGCGCTACGCTGACGAGCGTAACGTTCTAGCCATTCGGAAGTGCTAGGGTTCGAATCCTGACCATGAGCAATCCCAATTTGGCTTGCAAATGTGCGGTATAGCGGAGTGGAGGGCCCACCTTAAATAAACGGTGACTGGCTTGGGTGGAAGACGGCATTTGTAGGCTTAATTGGGATTGCAGTGGACACCTGTTTTGCTTTTGTGGTTAGTGGTTATAAGGGGGGGGGGCATGTTTTAAGCTTTTTTTGTTTAAACTTTGATATTTCAAGAAGATATTAGTAATTATTTTTATGTTACAGTTAAGAGTAAAAAGCTTATCACTTCTAGGGTTAAAGATTACTCCAAAATAAAGATGATATTTATTTTATTTCAAGCCAAGTATAAGTTAAAAATGAGTGTAAGACAGTGGTGTAGTGGAGCCGGAGCGGTCCGGAGCGCCGCTCCGGCACAGCTTTTAGAGCCGGAGCGGCGCTCCGGCACAGCTCGTGCAGCCGAAACTTAGATTTTTATACTTTTACTTTGCCTTTTTATAGAGAGTGGTAGGTAAGTGAGTCGCTCGCATCATTTCATGATTAACACGCAATATCGAGGCAATTTTAGGCGGTTTACATTAACCCTAACCTAACCCCAACAACATCGTAACACCAGAATCAGACACTAGAACTTACTTGAAGACCATATATCTTTTTATAGTACCGGTATCTAGTTTTTTAATTCAAAAATATATTTATTTTTAAACAGCCTAAGGCTGATTAAGAAATGCTGAGATTATTTGTATTTTCAGACTTCAACCATTTAAATCCTATTCATTTTAAACTCCGCCTAAGATATTTATTTCAACATACCCTCTTCCTACAGAACAGCCTTTAATTTCGATGAAGTTACAAAATAAAATTTGAGGATTTTCCTCCGTATTATGTGGTGGGTAAACTCATCTACAAATATGTTCTTCTTTCTTGACCTGCACTCGTCAGTTTGCGTTGAAAAAGAAAGCCAACCGTTACTAAAAAGGGACCGCCTGCCTTCGACTGCAATACTTTGCTTGAATACAACAGATATCCCAGGAGCATCATTAAACTTCGGTTTATGTACAGAATTCTTTTTTAAATAGATAATTTCATTGTACACAATTCCACCCGTTTGACCACGCAATGACCTTCCTGAGGAACTTGCAGACTTTGACTACCCATTACCCCCCCCCCAAAGAGTAATGATGGCCTTTCTTGGAAGGACCGCTCCGGCACAGCTTTTTTTAGCACTACACCACTGGTGTAAGATGATTGTCCCGGGATCTTTTAGTCTTATATGATATTTTTATTGGACTTTTCCAACGCTTCTGTGTTTTTAACAACACACTGTTTCTGGAGGTGAAGAAAATCCTCCTGTTTTTAAGTGATTATCTGATGATTTGCATTACATATTGAAAGTACAAGTTACAGATATTAATTATATCACGTTGTCAACAATACTATAGGCCCCTACTTATCTATCATGCACAATAAAAATTGTAAAAAAATATCATGAAATATGCAATATATACGGTATGTATTTCATATACATACCGTTTCAAAGATTATCATGAAACTACAGTAAGTCCAGACACTTTATAAAAACAAACTCTTGCGAATTAATATAATATTAATATTACAAGGTAATTAATTTATAAAAACAATCCGTATTAATAATAATTTCAACTGATCTTGATCTTCGTGAGTAATAAATAATTCAGGATTATATAAGCGAGACACAGTAATTTAACATTATCTTGTATGTTGCCTGTGTTATAAGATTGCCTCACACGGAACAGTAAATAATTTTGAGAATTTGCAACTTTACTGTAATAATAATTGTATAATAATTGTAATAATAATACTGTAATAATAATAATAATTGAGAATAATGCAACTGTACTATAGTAATGTTAAATTAATTTAATTTGATGGATTAATTCAGCTTTTTTACCTCTATATCTTCAACTTTTTTCTCTAACTCCTTAGTTTTATCTGAAGCAAATGATTTGAAAGCATCCAATATTGGTCGATAGCCTGTGCATCGGCAAATATTACCAGAAAATGAGTCCTCGATCTCTTTCATTGTGGCTTTTGGATTGGCTTCTAATAAGCTGGAACAATGAATTGTAATTAATTGTTAGTACTGTATAGTGATAACCAATCTGATTAAATTGACTTGTGTGTTCTGGCTATTTAGTCACTACCTGTACATGCTCATGACCCATCCTGGAGTGCAGTATCCACATTGAGTGCCGTAGAAGTTTGTTAATCTGGTCTGTATTTCATGGTATCCTTTCTGTTTGCTGCCGATCCCCTCAACTGTGGTCACTTTATACCCGTGACATGCGTAGACAGGAAATAGACACTAAAATGAAAAATGAAATAACAATTAAATTCAATGTACTGTGGTCACTTACCCGTGACATGCTTAGACAGAAAACAGATACTAAAATGAAATACCCCTGTCACAACAGACCTGCGTCCCAGCAAATTTCCAAATCAATAATATAATAATAATATATGACAAGTTTTGTCAATATCTGTCGATATGTGAGTTATTTGTCTATTCTCTATAGATTAACATGGGATTGAGTACGCAGGTTTGCTGCTGTGAGGAGCATTGACAGTAGGAATTTCAGCATAAAATTTTATTTTGAGCATTCATACCAAGTTTTATAAACATCTGTCCATAAATAAAGGAGTTTGCGTATTCCCTATATGATTAACATGAGAAAAGAGTATGCAGGTTATCTGCCATGATAAACTATGATTTTTAAGCATAAATGGATGGAACTCAACCACATGAAGCTGAATACAAAGTTTCATCCAAAAATATAGAATAATCAGTAAAATATAATTTCTTCCTTCTCCTCACATTGTAGTCCCAAAAGACAACATACTGTGTTTTAACACGTTCGCTCTGATAATTTTTTTCCCGATTTTTGAAGTTTCTGGAAACCCCGACGTGTACCACCGGTGGTACACCCAGTGATTCTCAAAACTCCGACGTGCGCCACCGGTGGACACCGTTACTATGGCGATTTCACGCTATAAATTGGCATTCCGGAGTCTATTTTAATGGTTTAACCATGTATTCGTGGTTTTAGAAGGCACACAAAATATGTCCACCGGTGGTACATGAACCAAATTTAGGTTACAGTACCTATAAAAACACCAAGTATGTTACAAAACATTTAACGCATGTTTGGTATTCACCACTTTTTGAGCCAGGAGTGACACAATGTTATCTACTTATATATACAAATATATAAATATATATATATATATATATATATATATATATATATTTATATATATAAGTAGATAACATTGTGTCACTCCTGGCTCAAAAAGTGGTGAATACCAAACATGCGTTAAATGTTTTGTATTTTAACACAATTTTGCACATGATTTGTGTTATTTAAACGTGATTAATGTTACCATGAACACAAATCACGTTTTAAAAGCTCTAATTTCATGATAACTTACAGTTAACACACTTGTAACAGGGGCGAAAATTAAGATCGATTTTTACATTTGCCTTGGGTCAATTTACGTAAAACATGTAAAAACAGTCCAATTTTTTAGTTTTAATCTCTGTTTGTACCTCAAATCATGTAACCCATTGGTTACATGCCTGCAATTAAAAAAAAACACTGATGTACGTAATGGGGTTCACAACGTTACAAACATGTTAAATGTTATGGGGAAATAAAATAAAGGCTTTAGAGTCTTTTTAGCACAAAAATGGTAATGTGACTTATTTCACAAAATGATTTGAGCTATATAGTGATCACTGCAAGTAAAGCAACATTTCCAAAAACTTTAACCTCTTTAACCCTTTAAAAGTTTTAACCTCTCCCTTTCATAACAATTAACAATTAAGCGTTATTCTTTTTTTCCATTAATCTAGACATATTCTAGATAATATAGATCTGCAGGTGATAATATGTGATATCAATATATATCAGCCACAATAATTTTACCAGAAATTTCTCATTTGCTTAAGCATTTCAATTAACAAAAATGTATTTTTTGAATCCTCACACACTTAGATCACTAAACAATTAATAATAAGTTCCATGCTTCTATGAAAATAACCACATTAAAAACTAAAACAAATAAAGGCCTTTGATTAGGCTATATCTCCTATTATTCTTTCTCCAGGATTAATGATTTACTATGAAACCATGAGAGCCATAGACCATAAGCTCTACTGTTCACCTTTTTTTATTAGTAGGGGGACAACAGTTATTTATTGTGTGTTTTATTATGTGTATGTTTTTTAAAAGAAAATTAATCAATAAACTCTACTAATAAATTGGTTATAATCTAAATACAATATAATTTCAATGTGCTTTTATTATTGAATCATACATTTTTACAACATTTTCTCCTGTTACTACTGCAGCTTGGCTAAATTCAAACTTAATTAATTATTAATTAATTAATGTTATGTGATAATAAAGATAAATATTTATTAAAAATATTTATTGGAAAATTATCAGTATTATATAGTCAGATGGAGCTGTCTTCAAAATAGCCTAAAGGCTGTTAAATTTATTGTTTCTAAAAAAATTACAATCTGCTATTTCAAAAGGAAAGGCTCATAAGGAACAGATTTTTAGAGTTTAAAGATCCAAAATGAACTTACATGGCAAGCGAACAAACATGTTATTTCTTTAACGAAGATACGTACCGAGTTCACGGATATGCTTCTGGTCTCACCAGTGGCAGCATGAGTAAACTCTAGATTGACGATACAGACACCACATCCTCCCTCTCTGCACATAAACTTGGTGCCCTTCAGTCGGGCATACTCCCTGATGTAGATGTTGAGGGATGTGTCCACTGGGACTGATGAGACTGAAACATCATGTATGATTTTTTTATTTAAAAATGAACACATGTTGAATTTTTGAAATGTTTAAAAACATTTGAGTGACTTGATCGTTGGATAATCTCTGATTCATCACTTGTAATTAATTACCTTTGAAAGATTATGTGGATCATTTTTAAGCTGTTCTTTCAATTCTCAACATGTTTCTTTATGATGTGCATTTAGATTGTCAGTCAGAGCCCTAGGAACAAATTTCAAAGCAATTGGTTTATTTCCTAAATCTTCAGTTAAAATTCGCTGAATTGAGCTTCAAGATATTCCACTGATTTCTGGTAGTTGATCAATTGTTGGTGAACTCGAGCTCTCAAATTGGGAAGCTCAAGGTGTTGTTTAATTAATCTAGGAGAAGGTATTAGTTCATAGTTTAAGCGAATTTCCCATATAGAAGAAGCTGTTACCATAGGGTCTATGGTAAGACTTAAGCCTGGGACCATGTTATTTTTCGTCTTTAGGTGCCCAGAGACCAAAAACAATAGTCGTTAAAGTTTATATATATATATATAATATATATATTTAAATAAGTCAACCGATTACCCTTAGAAAGGTTGACTTATTTAAATATAATTATATTAGTAGCCTTATTTGATGAACTAAATAGTGAAAAAATATATATATCTGTCTGTGAACACAGATAACTCTCGTAAAAATGGTCTGATTAAGACCAAATTTGGTTGAGACATGTATTATTTTATTTGCTCGGGCGAGATCGAAAACCAGACATATCGGTCAATCAGAACGGGAAGTTTGGGGGGGTTTTGTACTGAAAAAATTGGTTGTTTGGGTTTTTCATATATAATTTAAAAGATTTTGAAATTGTATCTTTCATGATTAGAATCAGCTAAAGAACTACACAATTTAGTTTCTTAAAGTTTTCTCCACCTCCAACGGTTACCGAGATATCAAAAATCTAAACACGGTTGTATTTTGGGGCTCCAATGTTAATCTTATGGAGGATAAGGAAAAATTAATATTTCCTTTATTAACCAATAGTTTTGGATGAAACTTTGTATTTAGCTTCATGTGGTTGGGATCCGTTTATGGTAAAAAATCATAGTTTATGTGATCCTAACAGCAGCAAACCTGCTTACTCTTTCTCATGTTAATCTTATAGAGAATAGACAAACTCCTTTATTTGTGGACAGATGTTGATGAAACTTGGTATAAATGGTCAAAATAAAAATTGTTAATGCTATAAATAACTACTTACAGTGTTCCTCACAGCAGCAAACCTGCTTACTCTTTCCTATGTTAATCTTAAGGAGATTTGGGCAAATAACTCTCATATTTACCACATATACTATATACCACAAGGTAAGTATTTTAAGCCAAGTATGAATGAGGATTGACTGTGAGATGATTGTGGTTCAATCTTGTAATCTTATTACTGACTAAGGCTGACATATTCCTTAGACAGGACTGTTAATTAATAGCCCAACAGCCAATGCCAACAACTGAGGGACCTACAGTTTAACGTGGAATCAGAACCACAGCCACTGAATTACAAGTTGATCTAATTTTTATGACTTATCTTTATGAAACTCAATATTAATTAAATATTTTCATTGCTAAAATCAAGAATCAAGGGATAAATAGTAAAATATTCTAATGGCTTGTTTTCTAAATAAGAATAGTTATCTAAATATTCATTATCATGAAATAATGAATTTGAACTTGAATTAATAAGGTTTTTAAGAAATTGAATATTGGGCTGGTAGTCCAATTTTCCCTTAACCATGGAGAGACCTGGTGCGATATTAAATGTCAATGTTTGAGAGTGGAATAATCTGTGAGTGTCCACCCTCTGTATACCTTTCAATGGACCTTCTTGATTCTTACTCACCCCCATTAGATAAGAGCTGTGTCTGTTTTAGTGAGGGCCAGGTCTTAATCTTCTGGTGCGCCCTCTTTCATAACGAATGGGTGGTTTTCCCATGTGCGCTAGTTACATCTCTTGTTATATGATTTCTTAGCACTAAAGGTGTAAAACTGATCCATATTCATCGTGAGATCTGCATTACGGACGGAAGTTTACGGACAAAACATTATGAGTGATAAAATGGTAAGGGAATTTGCGGGAGCAATTGAAGGTGGCTGAAAAAATGTGCAGGATGAAGAAAGGAGTGGGCGTCCTTCGGTCATTAATGACGATTTGGTGTAGAAAGTAAACGAAAAGGTGAGAGAAAACCGATGCTTTAGAATTTCATAATTGTGCGACTACTTTCCTTAACCCTAGAAGTGGTAAGCTTTTTACTTCTAACTGTAATATAACTATAATTACGGTACATATATCTTTTGAAATATGAAGTATAAACAAAAATACCCCCGTCGCAGCAGACCTGCGTACTCAGCGAATTTCCAAATCAATAATATAATAATAATAATATATGACAAGTTTTATCAAAATCTGTCCATAAACACGAAAATTATTTGCCTATTCTCCATAAGATTAACATGGCAAAGAGTGTGCAGGTTTGCTGCTGTGAGGCACACTGGAATTTGGCATTTCTACCATAAATAATTTTTATCTTAACATTTATACCAACTTCCATCAACATCTGTCCATAAATAAAGGAGTTTGCCTATTCCCTATATGATAATTATGGAAAAAGAGTATGCAGGTTTGCTGCCGTGATAAACACATAAACTATGATTTTTAAGCATAAATGGGTAGATCTCAACCACATGAAGCTAAATATCAAGTTTTATCCAAAAATATTCATTAATATGGGAAATATTAATTTTTCCCTATCCTCCATAAGATTAACATTGGAGCCCCACAATACAATGTACTGTGTTTAGTTTTTTTAATATCTCGGTAACCGTTGGAGATAGAGAAAAACTTTAAGGAACTTAATTGTGTAGTTTTTTAAGCTGATTCCAATGGTGAAATATAAAATTAGAAATTTTTAAAAACTACATGTGAAAAATGCAAAAAACCCCATTTTGGGGTACAAAACCCCCCCAAACTACCCGTTCCCATTGACCGATATGTCTGGTTTACGAACTCGTCCGAGCATTTGTAGGAATACACGTCTCTACCAAATTTGGTCTTGATTGGAACATTTTTACGAGAGTTATCGTGTTCACAGACACAAATATATATATATATATATATATATATATATATATATATATATAAAAATTTTAACGACTATTGTTTTTGGACTCTGGGGACCTAAAGAAGAAAAAATAACATGGTCCCGGGCTTAACTTTTGTCATGAGACCTACGGTAATAGCTACTTCCCTATGGGAAATTCGCTAAAAAACATAAAACATGCCCCCCTTATAACCACTAACCACAAAAGCAAAATAGGTGTCCACTGAAGCCCAATTAAGCTCAAATTCCACTCAAGCCGGCCACCGTTTATTTAAGGTGGGCCCCCCACTCCGCTATACCACACATTTGAAAGCCGAATTGGGATTTCTCATGGTCGGGATTCGAGCCCTGGCACTTCCGAATAGCTAAAACGTTACACTCGTCAGTGTAGCGCTTTAACCAATACCGCAATAATGCTTTGTCACAAAGGTGACCGTTTTCTAGTGAAAACGGTAGTCATCAATTTAGTAATTGATGACAGATCCCATCACCTGTCACTTCTTATTCAATTTGCAAATGCGTTCGGAATTACGACTTTACCACTTCTAGGGTTAATGTTCTTGTAGTGTTTTTTATCGCATTGTAACCGAGAACATGAATAACTACTGGAAATTGTGTTCACATTTGGTTCCAAAAATGTTGATGGATTTGCCCAAAACCCAATGTTTAGGCAGTACATTGATTTTCTTCATCATGTACATTTGTGCAGCCATTTTTAAATGCTCTCACCTGTTCTATTCCACCACTCCATAATGTTTAGTCCATAAACTTCAGAGATCTTACAACGAATATCAATCAGTTTTACTTTAGCGCTAAGAAATCGTATAACATCCCGTACTCCACAATCGCCGAAACTCACGATTGTCGGAGGCATCTTATACATTCAGTAAACAATGAAGAATAAGACTGTAATTGTGTCAGCGCGTAGACAAGAGATTTAGGCAACCAGCGTGCATGCAAAAAATGCCGACTGTAGCACTACGGCGGCAGAATCGCAAAATGGTACTTACTTAAAAAAACATGCCTCGTACAATACATTTTAAAATCTTATGAAAAAATTGTTTGCTAGCTTGGTGGGGTATTTTATTTAACCTGGTATAAAAACCCTTGTTGCGGTCCCTAAAGTAACTTTTCTGGAGCGGGTTAAAGCTTATTTTACCTTTATGAACACAGCCATTCAGTTGAAATATGACAAAATGATCACCAAATCTGTAAAAAATAAAATTATATGTGTAAAAAGAAATCAAACTTCTTGCTCATAAATATATTTATCACTAAAATTTTTATCCTTTAAAAAAAGATGTTGAAAATACATAAATCGTTACCTCTATGACCAGCAAGTAGCTTATATGGTACTGTATACGAAATAACTCAGTACTGCATCCAAAATATAATTAGGTGGGATGTTTTAAATTGAGAAAATAAATAAGTTGAAAACTTTTAGAGAAATTTTTTAGTGGGTTTCAGATTATGTAACCTTAAGCTACATATCTAGTTTCATGAAAAATGATTTATATATAAAGAATAAATTGATTTTTTAAGTAAACTCTTTGTTAGGGATAAAGACAAAGTGCACCTAATTTCATAAGTCAGACCATCAGTGTGGTCTCAGAATCAGTACACAGACAGTCAGAGACATCACCAATACTACACCAAGGACAGTTAAACACTCACGATGTCCGTGAACTCATGTCGAACTCATCAACGCCCTGAGTCCAGTTTTCAATATGTATTCTGCGCCCACCTCCTCAATGACTGGTTCGGTCTCTGATCAGACAAACAAACTAATATGAGACATACTATAAGTGTCCATATCAAGACTGGATATTAACATGCATACGTATGTTCATGTACACATATTTATGTATGTCATATGTATACATTACATATATATATACATATATACATACAGTAACTGGAAAAACAAATGAAATGTCAACAAAACTATTTAGAAGTGGTAATTTGCATCGTTCATTACATTTTCACTGTTTAATAGTAGAAACTGTATAAAGTGTACCATATATTAAGATGATTTATTAGTTGTTTAATTTTTGGTAGTTTTGAATTCTGTTGAGTTGTAGCTGTTGTCAAAATCAGATGATTTATTAGTTGTTTAATTTTTGGTAGTTTTGAATTCTGTTGAGTTGTAGCTATTGTCAAAATCATATGATTTATTAGTTGTTTAATCTTTGGTAGTTTTGAATTCTGTTGAGTTGTATCTATGGTCAAAAGAAATTATATATGTTCAGTTTTTAAAGAAAGGCTAGCAGTAAGCCCGTCCTTTGTAAGGGTTGTAGGATTTAGTTTAAAGAAGAAAGATTATCATACCAAAATGTATACCTGAAATCCTAAACAAATCAGTACAAAGAAAATAAATCAATAACCACCTTTATTATTTAGCATTACTTTACAATTAATTAGATTAGAAAATTTATACCGTTATTATAATTAGTTATACGTTAAAATAACTTTTAATATAGAATGATTTCGAAATGGGTTTAAAATCAATAACCAATATAAACTAACTAATATTGATTTGACAGCTGTTTGTTTTTATTTCTATTAAATCTTTAAACTAAAAAGACAGCTAATTATTATCAGCATGTTATTCATTGAAAACTGAATCAAAATGCAAATAATATCGTGTAAAAGTGGGTTTTTTATGCTCATTATTTACTTTTCAAGGGGCGGCGAGTGATTTCAAGCATTTACAAACCTTCTCTGGAATGTATAAAATGCATTAAATAAGTTTGATTGTAATCAGTTCTTCCGTTTTTCGGAGAAGACGGCGTAAAACACCTCCTACAGCATCACAGACAGACTTTATAGTCTTGTAAAGTTTTGCTTTAGTTTTTCTTGACAGAAGCCTACTTTTAGCATTGTTTTAAGCGCCCAATAATATTTATTTCCAAGTAATAGTCTGGCATTTATCTCTATTTATTCTCTATTCTTGTGGTCCATGGTCACTCCTAAACTCTTAAAATTTTTAGTCCTTTCAAAACTATAATCTCTAACTTGAAGAGCGTTATCAAAATCAAAATCTTCTAAGTGTCGTCCAACTATAAGGTATTTTGATTTTTCTTCGCTAACTTCTAAGCCTAATTTTCTAGCTTCTTTAATAAGAGTCTCTGCAAGAGTTTTCAGGCCATTTGAATCCTCTGCTAATAAGGTCACATCATCTGCAAAAGCTAATACATTTGCCTTTTTCTCAATTTCTACACTAGGTTGTTGATGTTTTACCTTTTAAGGGAACTTTCTAAAGCTAAATTAAATAATAACGGGTAGAGTCCATATGGTCGTACTTTGGTAACTACATCACATTCTTTTTAATGTTCATTGTTTATTTTTACTTTGCACTTTGAATCTTCATTACATATTTGAGCTAACTTGACTCATTTGTTTGGGATTCCCATTTCCCTTAGATATTTTCACATTTGTTGGTGCTATCGTAGGCCTTTTTGAAATCAATAAAGAGTAAGTGGACTCCTTTATTAAATTCCAAGTATTTAGATAGAAATTGTTTAATATTTGGTCAGTAGTAGACTTTTTTTCAAAAACCTCTTTGATGTTCATCAATAATCTCCTCCGAATATTCCTCCAGTCTATTATATATTATCTTGCACAGCACTTTGTAAGCTGTACTTACTAGAGATATTTCTTGATAGTTGCTACAGTTTAGTTTGTCTCCTTTTTATAAATAGGAATTATCATTGCGAGGTTCCACTCTCTTGGTATTTTTTCTTCTCTCCATATCTTTAATAATGTGTGAAACTTAATCCATAGAGCTTTTCCTCCTGCTTTTAGCCGTTCTGCTGGTATGCCATCTCCTCCTGGGGCTTTGTTGTTCTTAAGGCCATTTATTGCATTTTGAACTTTCTCCTCAGTTGGATCTGGAATACTTGAGGATGCATGTATAATTTTCTTCTTCCTCCTTCCCTAAAGTGGTCCCACAAGCATAAAGGAGGTTACTAAAATAATCCTTCCAAATGTTAAGGTTTTCTTCTTGGTTACAGGTTATCCTGCCAACCTCATTCTTCACACCAAAGGTTCTATCTTTAAGGCTTTGTTTAAAATACCTATCTTATGGATCTGAAGAATTCTCTGGAATTTTTTGTGCAATCTTCTTCAGCCTTTTTCAGCTGATCTTTTACAAAGGTTCTTTTGGCGATTCTCAATGTCTTGTTTGTGTTCTTGTTTATTCTTAGGTATTCATATCTCTTTTCATAGGTGTACTCTGTGAATAGTTCCTCTTCAGCTTTCTTCCTCTCCTCAATTAGTTGTCGACAGTTTTCATTGAACCACACCTTTTAGCTTTATCTGTTCCTTTGGAAGCAGATTATTTCCTCTGCTACTTCCTGGACTGTTTTTGTTTTTTGGATATTTTCCCATTTTTTTTCTATTGAGAGATCTATTTCTTGCTCTAAGGCTTGTAACCTGTTAGTGAGTTTGAGTTTAAACTACTTTCTGATATTAGCATTTTCCAGTTTTCTTAGACTAAACTTTGGTATTGCCTTTAGCTTTTCTCTTCTCTTACGGTTGAGTCTTGGTCACACTTTTACTATCATAAGTAAATGGTCTGTTCCAGATTGATAGATGTGTACTTGTAAGTGTTAATGTAAATTTTAAAGGCCATTACTGTCATACTCATGTAAGAACTATTTGCTAACATTATTATGCTTGTAGTGACATGACTTCAAGCACTGTGATTCATTGTCTAGAAAATCACTTTTCAATATCTGGAATGACTAATTACATTATTTGCGACAGAGGATCTCCTTTCCTACCTAAAGAACTAAGAGACTACTTACATGATAGAGGAATAGCAACTAGTAACAGACAACACCTTGTAATCCAGGTGGGAACTACCAGATGGAAAAGTTTAACCCTAGAACACTAAGCCTTCAAAAAATCCTATATTAATCCTAATCATTTGTAATATTTACTACCTTACATATTTTTTACTCTTGTTCCGTAAGTTTTCATCTTAGACTTAATATTTAATTTAAACATTTTTTCCTACCCGGATTGATTAATTACTAGATTAGGTTATAGTACCTGCAGTCTTCAATCCACAGTTAAATGTTCCTTTTACACAACTAGTTTCGGGAACAATGTTCCCATTTTCAAGTGTTCTTCAAGTTTGTCTTCTGGTTACTTCAGGATGTATTCGTTTGTAAATAAATAATATTTAACATATGATTTTTAAATTTAAAATTATTGTCTGGTGACATACAAAAAAATTTTTTTTATAAACACTTGACGACGCATATAACCAACAATGCGACTAGCCGATACCTGTTTGACGGTTTTGACCTTGGTGTGGGGTAAGTTGTTGATCGTGTTTGTTTGGCGTACCACAAGCAATTTCTTCGATCCTGTCAAATAATATGTTGGAGGCAAAATTTAATTTTTCATTGAGGACATTGTCAGGAGGCTTTTTTATCGCTCTATATATTTCGAACGACTCTAAAGCGTTCATCAGGGGGCCTTTCTTACATTTATGCAGGATTTGGAGATTTTCATTGCAGCTGCTTACATTGTGGTTTGTACTGATCAGATGTTCGGCAAATTTTGAGCGTTGATTTTTTTAAATTTTGGTTTCGGGAGGTGTTCGATGAACCTTTTGTTGAAAGACCGATATTATTATTTGACAGGATCGAAGAAATTTCTTGTGGTATGCCAAACAAACACGATCAACAACTTACCCCACACGAAGGTCAAAACCGTCAAACAGGTATCGGCTAGTCGAGTCGGTATCTGCGTCGTCAAGTGTTTATAAAAAAATTTTTTTGTATGTCACCAGACAATAATTTTAAATTTAAAACTCATATGTTAAATATTATTTATTTACAAACGAATACATCCTGAAGTAACCAGAAGACAAACTTGAAGAACACTTGAAAATGGGAACATTGTTCCCAAAACTAGTTGTGTAAAAGGAACATTTAACTGTGGATTGAAGACTGCAGGTACTATAACCTAATCTAGTTAATATTTAACATTAGGAAAGTAAAATAACTATTATTTTGAGTTATTATGTTGTTTTATAACATTTTTTAATTCTTATACAAAAATAAATAAATAAAAAATAAAGAACCAGATCATTGGTACCTTTAACTACTGAAATTTTCAAATGTACATAACTAACTTGTTTCTTTGACAATCATTTTAATTTTGATGTTTTTAAAAAAAACTTTTCTTTTTACTAATGGCATTCATAATATTTTCAAACAAACTTTTAAAATTGCCATTATATAATGCCGTAAGAAAACCATTCCGTAAAAGTTACTTAAATACCAAGCATTCGTAAATTTTACTACTAGTATTTATTTCTATATTTGTAAAATGCAAAAGAAAATATTTGAGCCACATATCAGTTCAAAACATTCTGGTTATAGCTGTTCTGGAATCTGAAACTGTATATTGTAAACATCTTTAAATTAGGTTTTAAAAACTAATTTGGTCAAAAAAATTACAAAGGCTTAGTGTTCTAGAGTTAATGGAACATCGTGGAAGGCTGTTCTCTTATCACTGAAAATCAGATCATTGAAGATTGGACAATGGGAGATTGTGTTAAATGATGCAATACATTTTATTCAATTTCTCTTATGCACATCAACCAACAGCACACCTCATGATAGATTTTTTATATGTCCAAGATGTTCATTCAATGGGACTTATCTCCCAGCTTGGCTTTTGCAGCCAGGACAGTATTTTTTAAAAGAAGTGTTCACTCATTCAAATTTGAGCCCCTTTTTGGTGACGGTTAGCTAATCAGTGACAATCCTCATTATGCCCTGTAAAACACAGTGATGGTAGAAATTCGACAGTTTCTTTAAAAAAGTTATCGCTTTGGGGAGATACCAGTTTGTTGACTCAAGATAGTTATAACAATCAAAACAACTGTCTACCAAACTGTACTCGAAGTTCAGAATTAGAAGATTTCAGTGAAAGAACACCTGAGAACCAAGTTTTTGTGACCATGCTTTTATCCCAAATGCAAGTGATTTTTCAGAGCCTCCCTTGGAAAGATCAGAAAGAGCTAGAAAACCTTATGCTTATTTAAAGGATTATGTTATGTAGATATTTATTACAGACATTTTCCATCACGATTTTAAGTTTTAAAATTAAAATAAGTTACAAAAGTTTTACGATGTTTCAGGAACTGAAATACTGTCCTCAGGTCAGCTAGTACCTAAAACATAACACGCTACAATCATCTAACACTCATTTCTCATTCATACTTGGCTTACCTACTTGGGTAAGCCGCCATTCTAAAGAAGGTAATTAAGGTAAAGGTAAGTGCTAAAGTACACTTCCCACATTTATCCTTGAGAACCTTATATAGCATACAGGACTTTTTACAAATACTAACAAGCTATTTGAAAAACTTTGGGTGAAAATGGAAAAAATGAAGCATTGAAAGAGCTATGGATGATGAAGACAGAAATACAAGATTTTGAGGCAGAACTCGTCAATAATAATAATAACAATATGTTTATTGAAAAGCTTCAGCAGCCAAATTGTCTTTTCAAGGTCGGTAGATTATGTCAAAATCTACTGCTCGAACCACCATCACATTATTTTGTTATTTTTAACCTTCCCATGTTTGGTGTTTTCAAACAAAAATAACTGATTTTTGGCCTGTAATTAGTTTAAAATGATTTCCTATCAGATAGTGACGGCGCCATTTTTAAAGCGCTTCGACTAACGCTTGTGCTTCTTTTTCATCAGAAGAGAAAATTTAAAAATGTATACTATACTGACACCTACGCCATATCCCTTCTACAATTCTTATTAATTTCTATGACAAGTGTCAATGAAATTGTTTTTATTTTACTTGCAATTTCTTACAATGTTACTGGTAAAAATTGTGATTTCTCACTCAATGTATGCATTGGGTATTTCCCTCCAGCTATGTAGATATCTCACCAACAAGAAGAAAGAGGGAAATATAAATATTCAACTAAAAATATTTTTTTTTACTTTGGAATATGGGATTAATGAACCTGAAGCTAGCATGCAAAAAACTAAAATACCCCCGTCGTAGCAGGCCTGCATACTTAGCGAATTTCCAAATCAATATCCACATCTATCTATCCACAAATAAAGCAGTTCACCTAAACTCTATATGATTAACATGTGAAAAGAGTATGCAGGTTAGCTACCATGATAAACACATAAACAATGATTTTTAAGCATAAATGGACAGATCTCAACTACGTAAAGCTAAATATAAAGTTTATTCCAAAAATATTGGTTAATAAGTGAAATATTAATTTTTTGTGAGTGAAATATTAATAATTTTAAAATAATGAACAAATCCTCTCCCACAACAGAAAATTTATTTTCCAGACCACCTCGTATTATTTTCAAAAGGCCACAAAATTTAAAAAATATGTTGGTGAGACCCTAAATTCAAAATTCTATGCCTATTGAATGTAAGAATGTAGGCCTTTGTAATGTCAAGAATAGTTGTAAACCATGCCACAAACCTCAATGTGGTATTTGCAAAATTATGTGTGAATCTACTGAATTTAAAAGTAGGGTGACAAATAAATTTTACCTGATAGTTGGTAGATCAACTTGTGAAACCCATAATGTGGTTAACCAAATAGCGTGCAAACATTGTCAAAAAGAATATATAGGCCAAACATCTAACTCCTTACGAGTTAGAATGACAGGCCACCGTTTTCATGTGGTTCATAAAGATTTACGGAAGCCAATTTTCAATCGTGCAGCTCACTACAACCAAAATTTTGATGGCTGTTATGAACTTAAAGCCCTCCACAAAATACCACCACATCAAAACCTTAAAAGAAACCAACTTATTTTAAGAAATTCAGAATTGGCACACCAGTTGGTTTTAAAATCAAAATTTCCTACAGGATTATATCTCGGATGGTTTATTACTTATACAGGGTGTTCATTAAAGTCGGGGACAAACTTTGAGGGGTGATAGTACACATCAAAATAAACAAAAAATCACCTATAACCATTTGTCGAAAAATCCTTCGTTTAGCCGCTAGCCATTTTGTATTTTTTACAAAAAACGTTTTATGTCATGAACTATTTAATATACAGAAACCAAACTTTGCACACATATTTATTGGTCAAAGAGAAAAATATTTTCAAAGTATCATTTAATTTGCTTTTATATTGAAAAAATGGCGGTGGTTAAAAATATTTTAATTAAAATAAGAAAAACCCCATTAACTTTATACAATTTTTACAAGACACAAAAAAGGTTGAAAATTTGATTTAAAATCAAACGGTACTTTGGTGAACAAAATTCGTCCACGGATAACCGAGAAAATGCACTTTTAATGTTAGAATACCGGGCCCGTGCGCCAAGTGTGGCCGTGACTAAGAAGCGGAGTTCAATTGGCCGCGGTGGCGCGTGGGCCCTGTAATGTAAACCTGTATTTTCTCAGTTATCCGTGGACGTATTTCGTTCACAAAAATACCGTACGATTTGAATTTGAAATTTCAATCTTTATTGTAGCCTGTCAAATTTTTTTAAAGTTAATGGGTTTTTTGTTATTTTAATTACAACATTTTTAACCACCGCCATTTTGAAAAAATAAAAGCAAATTAAATGATACTTTGAAAATATTTTTTTCTGTGACCAATAAATATGTGTGCAAAGTTTGGTTTATGAATCTTAAGTAGTTCTTGATATATAACGTTTTTTGTAAAAAATACAAAATGGCGGCTAGTGGCTAAATGAAGGATTTTTCGACAAATGGTTATAGGTGATTTTTTGTTTATTTTGATGAGTACTATCACCCCTCGAAGTTTTTCCCCGACTTTAATAAACAACCTGTATAAATAAATGATTCAACTCAACTGCCAAAAACCATATGATTTCAAAATTTGTATTGTAAACTTTTCTTTGAATTTATTTATGTTTTGTTTTGTTTTCATATTGTAGACAGTCACTATTTCTTCTATTTATATTTGCTTGAAAACGTTTTTTAACTAAAACAAAAATTTGCAAACCAACACTCTCATTCATTCCACAGTTATAAATTTTTTTAAAGTACAGTATATATATAAATTTTTACAACTATTGTTTTTGGTCTCTAGGCACCTAAAGAAGAAAAAATAACAAGGTCCCGGGCTTAAGTCTTGCCATGAGACCTACGGTAATAGCTTCTTCCCTATGGGAAATTCGCTAAAAGATTGTTCAGATTATGTATAGTACTAATCGTGTTTTGTTTTAGGTATTAGCTTAACTGATGAGGGGATCAAATTCTGATCCCAAAACATTGTGAAATTTTACTTTTACTTAAACTCGTGATAGAAAATGTTGGTAGTAAAAATCTAAATAACATTACTTCACCATAACCAATTATGAATTTAAAATACCCCCGTCGCAGCAGACCTGCGTACTCAGCGAATTTCCAAATCAATAATATAATAATAATAATATATGACAAGTTTGGTCAAAATCTGTCGATAAACATGAGAATTTTTGCCTATTCTCCATAAGATTAAAATGGGAAAGAGTGAGTAGGTTTGCTGCTGTGAGGAACACTGAAAATAGCCATTTATACCATCAACAATTTTAATTTTAACATTTATACCAACTTTCATCAACATCTGTCCATAAATATAGGAGTTTGCCTAATCTCCATATGATTAACATGGGAAAAGAGTATGCAGGTTTGCTGCCATGATAAACACATAAACTATGATTTTTTAGCACAAATGTATGGATCTCAACCACATGAAGCTAAATATCAAGTTTCATCCAAAAATATTAGATAACAAGTGAAAAATTAATTTTTTTAAATCCTCCATAAGATTAACATTGGAGCCTCAAAAATACAACGTACTGTGTTTAGATTTTTTTATATCTCGGTAACCGTTGAAGATAGAGAAAAACTTTAAGGAACTTAATTGTGTAGTTTTATAAGCTGAATGCAATGGTGAAATATAAAATTAGAAATGTTTAGAAACTACTTGTGAAAAACGCAAAAAACCCCATTTTGGGGTACAAAACCCCCCCAAACTACCCGTTCCCATTGACCGATATGTCTGGTTTACGAACTCGTCCGAGCATTTGTAGGAATACACGTCTCTACCAAATTTGGTCTCGATCGGACCTTTTTTACGAGAGTTATCGTGTTCACAGACACATATATATATACATATATATATATATACATATATATATATATATATATATATAAATTTTAACGACTATTGTTTTTAGTCTCTGGGCACCTAAAGAAGAAAAAATAACATGGTCTCGGGCTTAACTCTTGCCATGAGACCTACGGTAATAGCTTCTTCCCTATGGGAAATTCGCTAACAAAGAATTTGGGAGATCTAATCAATACAACCTAGGACCATTTTGAAGAAAAGGTTTACATCAGCATAATTAGCTTTTAATAAAATTTTGTATATTTTTTAAGCTATTAGGAAGCTATAAAATTCCTCTTGGTTTAAGTAGAATATAATTATAAATATATTTATCAAATACATATTATATTCTCATAATTAAAGCTTTTTTATCATTATGCAGATCAAGCATAGGACTACAAAGACAATGCCATTTTGGATTGTAACAAGCAAAGTAACAATAATTCCTAAAATAACAAACATTATGAATATAAATTTTATTTTAATGGTGTTAACCTGTAAGTTTTCCCAGACTTCTAGCGATGGAGGTAGATAATCAGAATGATGTTTGGAGTTGGGAATAGAAACAGTTGACTGCTAAGTGTATACTTACTTGTTGAAAGTTAGTCCTGTGTGATGGAAGGGGAAAAGAGGCAGGGCCATAGTGGAACAGCTGATAAAATCATTAATGCATTGCAATCTGATTGGTATGAGGAGAATGTATAGGTAATTGGTGACCTTTGCACATCACAGCCAAAATTTGTTTATTAGTTTTGATTTAGGAGATTAAAGTCTTCTGAACGAGTCCATTAAGATCAGTTTTATTGGTTGAATAGTTAAATGCGGATGGAGGGTTCAAATAATTCTCCTGACCTATAATCTCTTGTTCATGGACAACATTTTCATATGTTCACAGACAAATCTGAGAGGGGACAATACAAAGTAATATTTTGTGAATAATTGTCTTAATTAAACTTTAGGGAATATTGCCTGAGGAATTTTTGAAGAATTAATAGATTTTTTTAGTGGGAGGGATTGGGTAAATTCTTTGCAAAAGCTTACAAATTATAGGGTAAAATTTAATTTTGGTGAAGTTATGCAGTGATATATACATTATTTTATAATCTTATTTACCTATATTTTCATAGAATTGGGGTTACTTTTACCACTTTCAATTTTCTAACACACTCTGACAAATACTAGAATAATTTATTTTAGGAAATTTATGTACTTTGCTTTATTTACCTTTTAGCGAATTTCCCATAGGGAAGAAGCTATTACCATAGGTCTCATGGTAAGACTTAAGCCCGGGACCATATTATTTTTTTGTCTTTAAGTGCCCAGAGTCCAAAAACAATAGTCGTTAAAATTTTTAATTATATATATGTATATATATATATATATGTATATATATATATATATGTATATATATATATATATGTATATATATATATATGTGTCTGTTAACACGATAACTCTCGTAAAAATGGTCCGATCGAGACCAAATTTGGTAGAGATGTGTATTCCTACAAATGCTCGGACGAGTTTGTAAACAAGGCATATCGGTCAATGGGAACGGGTAGTTTGGGGGGGTTTTGTACCCCAAAATGAGGTTTTTTTGCGTTTTTCACATGTAATTTTTAAAAATTAATAATTTTATATTTCACCATTGGAATCAGCTTAAAAAGCTACACAATTAAGTTCCTTAAAGTTTTTCTCTATCTCCAACGGTTACCGAGATATTAAAAAATCTAAACACAGTACGTTGTATTGTTAATCTCTCCAATGTTAATCTTATGGAGGATAGGGAAAAATTAATATTTCCCATATTAATCAATATTTTTGGATAAAACTTGATATTTAGCTTCATGTGGTTGAGATCTATCCATTTATGCTTAAAAATCATAGTTTATGTGTTTATCATGGCAGCAGACCTGCATACTCTTTTCCCATGTTAATCTTATAGGGAATAGGCAAACTCCTTTATTTATGGACAGATGTTGATGAAAGTTGGTATAAATGTTAAGATAAAAATTATTCATGGTAGAAATGACTTCTTTCAGTGTTCCTCACAGCAGCTAACCTGCACACTCTTTCCTATGTTAATCTTATGGAGAATAGGCAAATAATTCTCATGCTTATGGACATATTTTTATAAAACTTGTCATATATTCAATTATTGATTTGGAAATTCGCTGAGTACGCAGGTCTGCTGCGACGGGGTATTTCAATTTAAAAAATTTGTATTTGGAGCAGGATCATTTCCCCTTATGAGGACTTTGTATGGTGGCTTGAATAAAGCCTGCAAAAAGTAGTTAGTAAGTAGTAGTTAGATTATTTAAGTTATCAACACCGACATTTCTTCATTCTTGTATAGGCTTGGGAAGACACACTCAGGGGACTAAGAACCAAGAAAACTCAACTTTTCCTTATCACTGCTAATATTTACCTGATACGTATTTTACACTATCAAATGCTGTTTATTGTCACTGTCAACAAACAGAAAGTGAAACTTACAAACATTTTACACCTAAAAAATGTTACACCTAACATTTTATACATGTTTACCATACTTTTTAGCAAATTTCCCTTAGGGAAGAAGCTATTACCGTAGGCTCATGGCAAGACTTAAGCCCGGGCCATGTTACTTTTTCTTATTTAGGTACCCAGAGACCAAAAACAATAGTCATTAAAATTTATATATATATATATATATATATATATATATGTGTGTGTGTGTGTGTGTGTGTGTGTGTGTGTGTGTGTCTGTGAACACAATGATTCTTGTAAAAATGGTCCAATCAAGACCAAATTTGGTGGAGACGTGTATTTTTGCATTTGCTCGGACGAGTTCGTAAACCAGACATATTGGTCAATAGGGGTAGTTTGGGATGGTTTTGTATTAAAAAATTGGGTTTTTGGCGTTTTTCATATGTAATTTAAATTTTTAGCGAATTTCCCATAGGGAAGAAGCTATTACCGTGTAGGTCTCATGGTAAGACTAAAGCCCGGGACCATGTTATTTTTTCGTCTTAAGGTGCCCAGAGTCCAAAAACAATAGTCGTTAAAATTCAAATCAAATCAAATCAAAATAAACTTTATTCATATTAATACATGATAAATACAGCATCTGAATAGAGTCACATACAACTAAAATTAATATTTTTTCAATAACTAAACAATAAAAATATAAACAAGCGGTACGGTACAATTGAATTCGACAAATCATCACTATTATCTACTGCTATATTTAAAACTATATTTTAACTCAGGCAATCAGTAGTGGAGCTCTCACCTAAGGAATCTCGGAAAAAGAATAGAGAGCTTTATCAATGAAATATGCTTTAAGCAAATTTTTAAATTTATTGTAATTTTGCTCATTTTTAATAGAATTTGGCAACTGAGTAAAAAATTTTGTTCCCATGTATTTGGTTTTGTTTTTATAAAAATGTAGATTATGTTTATCAAAAATAATTTTATTACGGGTATTATAATGATGCTTGGATTCGAAGAATATATTTCTTTCATGCTCTTTGACATACTTTATTGTTTCTACGACATAAAGACTGTAAACAGTCAAAATTCTGAGATCTTTAAAAAAGTTTTTGACGCTCTCTGTGCTTTTTAAACCTAACATGATTCGTATTGCTTTTTTTGTTTTACCAGAATTTTGTCCAAATTATGTTTTGAGGTCGCTCCATATATGCAAATTCCATATGCCAGATGTGAATGTATTAATGAATAATATATTGTTTTCAACACTGTAAGGTCTGACATTTTTGACATTTGCCACAGTGCATAATATATTCCTGATGACATTTTTTCACTACATTGTTAACATGCTCATCCCAAGATAGATGTTGATCAATAAAAAGTCCTAAAAATTTTGTCTGATTTGCTTTATTTATTAAATTATTGCCAACTTTAATCTTTGGATCCAAAACTATTTTATTTTGTTTGGTGGAGAAACTTACTGTCATTGATTTGTTTGTGTTTAATAGTAGGTTATTTTGATTTAAAAAATTTCGAATACTCATTAAGTCCAAGTTGGCTGAGAGCTCAATATCAGAACTAGAATTTCCTTTAACAATTAAATTAGTGGTCATCTGCGTATAGTGAAATGGAAGTAAAACTGGCTCTCTTAGGCAGACCATCCAGGTAACACAAAAAAAGTAGAGGACCCAGGATGGATCCCTGAGGCACCTCGTACTTAATCACCTGAGCTTTACAGACACAGCTTCTTAAATAATTATAATAATTACCATAATCTAGATATTTTATTTCAACTGATTGGTGTCTATTATATAGATAAGAGGAAAACCAAGCACACTCTTTTCCTTTAATACCTAGTGATTTTAATCTTTCAATTAAAACAGGGTGTGCCACACTGTCAAAGGCACGGGAGAGGTCAAGGAAAACACCTACTACTCTTTCACCCTTATCAACTGCATCAATTATGTTTTCAAATTTATATATATATATAAATGTATATATATATATATGTGTCTGTTAGCACGATAACTCTCGTAAAAATGGTCCGATCAAGACCAAATTTGGTAGAGACGTATATTCCTACAAATGCTCAGACGAGTTCATAAACCAGACATATCGGTCAACAGGAACGGGTAGTTTGGGGGGGTTTTGTACCCCAAAATGGGGTTTTTTGCGTTTTTCACATGTAATTTTTAAACATTTCTAGTTTTATATTTCACCATTGGAATCAGCTTAAAAAACTACACAATTAAGTTCCTTAAAGGTTTTCTCTATCTCCAACGGTTACCGAGATATTAAAAAATCTAAACACAGTACGTTGCATTGTGGGGCTCCAATGTTAATCTTATGGAGGATAGGGAAAAATTAATATTTCCCATATTAATCAATATTTTTTATGAAACTTGATATTTAGCTTCATGTGGTTGAGATCTATCCATTTATGCTTAAAAATCATAGTTTATGTGTTAATCATGGCAGCAAACCTGCATACTCTATTCCCATATTAATCATATAGGGAATAGGCAAACTCCTTTATTTATGGACAGATGTTGATGAAAGTTGGTATTAATATTAAGATAAAAACTATTTATGGTAGAAATGACTACTTTCAGTGTTCCTCACAGCAGCTAACCTGCACACTCTTTCCCATGTTAATCTTATGTAGAATAGGCAAATAATTAGCATGTTTATGAACAGATTTTTATAAAACTTGTCATATATTATTATTATTATTATTATATTATTGATTTGGAAATTCGCTGAGTACGCAGATCTGCTGCGACGGGGGTATTATATGAATTCAAACATTACAGAGGTTGAGAATCTATTGCAATGTTGAACATTAATATATAAATGTTTTATTTCATTCATTTATTTATAATTGCATACAAATAGGCCCTGCTAAGCCACAGACTTATCAGCAGGAACCAGAATGATTAGGACCTAATTTGTAATTAATTAATTTAACTTATTAAATTAGTTCTTTAGTGTAATCAGATAGGTGAAAACAAAGGTGCATGTTGGAAAATAATAGTTTTTTAAAGTTTATTCAACTCAGTTTAACCACAGAAATAACATTGGATTACAAGTGGAATTGCTTTGCTTCTACACCAGAGCCCAGCAGGATTCTTTCTCCAGTAAATGGTGCATCTGGAAGTATATAATAGCAGAGATTATTTAATGGATAAAGGAAAGAAAGTAGAGCATTATATTAGTTAATTGTAAAAGAAGGAGAAAAGTATAGTGCATTTTGATTTATGAGAACACTTAAATATTGATTGATACAATAAATTCAATTTCATATCACCTAAAAAAACAATTTTGTGACCATTTAAACCATTAAGCAATAATTCAACATCATTTATAATATCCGTTCATAATCCAAAGTGAAGACGATAGACAGCTAGGAGGGTAAAGCGCTCAAGATCACAGACCTTCAGCTGATTGTTTTTTATATCTCTCCCTTATTCCATTACTCAGATAAGAAACATGTGCATATGCAATCTCACCTTTTGCTCGGTATTTCTCATAAGTACAATATGAATAGTGTTATTTATATAATGGTAGTGAAGTCTAGGCCACCACATTATACTGACCGATATCCAGCCAAGTATCCGGCAAGCCAACATCCTTTCGAACAGCCCTCACAGCTTGCCTGATTGCAAATATCACAGCACTAGACATGCAGAGTGGTGGCTCCCCCGTCGCTGAAACACTCAACCTTATCATTCAAGTCAAATAAATATTATGAACATCTTTTGGATCAGGATGCTGACTCTTAGATAGCTAGTTGTAAATACAGTATGTAGAGTATAGCATACATTATGTATTTTTTTACTGCATATTATACAGTACGACTCAAATTATAAAATTATGATGATATATTTTGAATGAATGAATGAATGAATGTTGTCTTTATTCATGAGCGTTTTTCAACATAGCAGTTGTTTTACAAAAAAACTCAAGTCAACTAATTCTAAAATACATTATAAATAAATATATATATATATATATATATATATATATATAATTACATAAGTTTTACATAAGTTTTAAAGGACACAGTCACCCATTATGATTTGTCCCACTGACCGACACATCACCTCCGGCCAAGAACATTTGGTTATAAATTTTTGGACCAAAGTACCCAAAACGCTTCCTGTCAAGCTCCAACCGCACACGAGGCAACTCCAACATAGCATCTTGCCTTGTACTACGGGGACGAACCTCAGACCGGGTTTTTAGCTTGGCCCTTAGATATTCAGGCTTACTTGCGGTCAAAACTCTGTGGACTACCATAGCCGTACGCAGAGTGCAAAGATCAGAAATGGGTAATAATCCCAACATCAGACGTGCACTTGAAACATGGTCATATTTCCTAAGACCACAGACAAATTTGACACACATGTTCTGCACTCTCTGCATTCTCTCCATGTCCCCTGCTGTAATAACATTCCCAAAGACAGGAAGACAGTAATCAAACAGAGAGAGTACGAGAGCCTGGATAAGGCGAAGCTTCGCCGCCTGAGGAAACATATGTTTTTTTCTGTACAACACTCTGAGGCAGGAAACAGCTTTTCTACACACGGTACTCACATGGCTGGAAAAATTGAGACCGTTATCGAAAACTATACCAAGTAATTTGGCTGAAATGACCTCCTTCAAAGCTGCACCACCAATAGAAATCAGACTTGACGGAGAAAGGGAAACCTTGCTACCATGGAAAAAGAACAAGGCACACTTGTTCGTGTTTAGCTTAATTCCATGCTCCATCGACCAATTGTAAATTGAATCCAAATCTGAATTCAACAGCCGAATAGCTGAATCGGCCTTCTCCAAGTCAAAAGAGAGGCTCAATTGAGCATCATCGGCGTATGAGTACAGCTTCGAGTGCATCACAGATCTGCCCATGGTGGAAGCAAAAAATATAAACAAAATGGGTCCCAGGCAACTTCCTTGGGGGACTCCTAAGGTCCTTTCAGTGGAGGCAGATACATCAATTCCATCTTTGACTCTCTGTCTCCTTTCACTCAAATAGGGCAAAAACCATGCAATCGCATTAGGCTGAACTCTGTAATATCTCATGATAGCGCACAACAGTTCATGGTCTATGGAGTCAAAAGCCCGGGAGAAGTCTAGCATCGCCATTGTTGTGGCCTTTCTCTCCGCTTTCACACTGAGCAAGTCATCACAGATATTAAGAAGGGCGGTTGTAGTGCTGAAGCCTTTACGAAATCCAGATTGAAAAGGAGGAATAATATTCTCCAACTCTAGGAACTCGACAAACTGTGTTGCCACTAATTTTTCGAGAGCTTTGGACATAGCGGGCAGCACTGAAATAGGGCGCAATTCAGCCACAGAGGTGGGATTTTTTACTTTCGGCAATGGTATGACTATTGCTTTCTTCCAAGCGTCAGGAAACACGCCAGTGGCTAATGAACTGTTCATGAGGTGAGTAATCGCGTCAATACAGAATGGACCAACCATTTTTAGCATATCGACACTTATATCATCAGTGCCCACGGCTCTACTTTTTATGCTGTTCAACGAATCTTTGACTTCTCTTACAGATACCGAACGTAACTGGAATTGGCTTTTCACTGATTCACACGTCTCAGTCAAGTAAAACTGTAGGCAATGCTGAGCCACTGGATTCCCTGCTGCCATATTAACGAAATACTTATTAATTTCATCAAGGTCTTTGAAAAAACATGGCATGTCAACATATTTAGATTTAATAACACCAGTGGCTTTAATTGTCTTCCAAAATTGTGCTGAATTTTTACAGTCTGTCAGTTTATTAAGAAAATATTTTTGTTTAGCAGCTCTTATACTATAATTTAACTTGTTCCTAGCCTCGCAATACACTTTCCTATCGACTAGTGACCCAGTCTCTAACATTTTTCTTTTACTGTAATTCTTTTCTCTCTTCAATTTCTTAATATCTTCAGTATGCCATGGGGCTTTATTTCTGGTAACTCTTTTCTTTACTAGAGGTGCATTGTCATTAAATATTTTTAATATTTCCCTATTTAAAAAAGCCAGCTTATCTTCGACAAGTGTTATCGATGTAATATCACTCCAATTTACATTTGCAGCGCTTCTTGTTAAATTTTCAGCAGTAAAGGTGGAATAATCTCTGTATTGAATAAATTTAGCAGTTCTCTTCAGCTTCTCTATATCAAAATCACAGTAAGTTAACATATGATCGGACACCCTAACGCCTCTATGATCAACAATCAATGACATATCCACCAAACCACAAGCAATGACTTTTAGTCCTCTACTGATGATAATGTGGTCAATCAGAGTTGCCGATGTTTTAGTAACTCGTGTGGCCTTGTCCACTATTTGTATCACACCTAGAGACTCAAACTGACTCTTCAAAAAACGGGTTTCGGGAAGGGTACCATCCAGCAGGTTTATATTTAAGTCTCCCATAACAACCATGTCGTCGGCAAACTCCGACATATTATAAAACACATGTGCGAGGAATGGCTCTAAGCAAGAATATGGCATGCTTTCATTTCTGTATGCTGTGCAAATCAAAAACCTTTTCCCTTTAATTCTAAACAGGCAACAAATGTTCTCAGGAAATTTGTTATCATTATCTTCGATATTATGTATGACAAAATGAATATGACTTTTTACGTAAAAAGCCACTCCACCACCTCTACTGAGACCTTCTCGCCCATTTCTGTCCCGTCTAATAAGTGTATACCCTGGCATTTCCACTTCATTTGACGACTTTTTATCTGTCAACCACGTCTCTGTAACTCCCAGAATATCCAAATCTAGGTCTTGAACTACTGAGCACAATTCTTTGAAACCTGTAGATATGGAGTTTATGTTGATATGACTTATTCTAAGTTTAGGTTTGGCCTTGTTTTTCCGTTTTTTGACGCGCTCTCATCCTCTCCAACAGCACAGCCAGGTGCTTCCGCTTCGTCGCTCTCAAGTGACGCACTGACTGTTGTGGCCAATGGTGGTAGTGAAACTGTAGTGATCGTGACATGCTTACGATACACTTCTAAGAGTTTCTCTCCAAAAAGAGTCACACCCTGTCTATTGAGGTGTCTCCCATCCCGCCCAAGGTGATGCTTACTCACCCACACACTGGTGTTGATAAAATCAGCACCAAAGTTACCACACATTAATTCGAACTGTTCATTAAACAAAGCCAAAGCCCTGTAACTAATGTCAGACCTCGGTAACACACTATTAACAATTATAGTGCTGTGTGGAAATTCGGATCTAGCGGTGTAAAGCAGGTCAGCCATACTGTGGAGCGCCTCGCGTTTACCCCACCCTCCGTTGTATCCCGGCCCACCCTTATAGTGCAATGGAAGATCATTAGTCCCAACATTAAAATGGATGATTTTAGGCTGGATCTTAGAGAATGACAGTAGTTTTGACTTTACATTATTTATTTTTGCCCCCGGATTCACGCTTAACATACAACCATTATTTTTACAAAGTCTTCCGGCATGACGCAGCATGGAATCCCCAATCAATAAATAAGCCTGATTCTCAGAAGGAGGACTGCTCTTGGCACCAAAAGTGTGATCCGTCACGCGTGAAGCATAATCACAACCTTTGCTAACGCTCCTGTCATTATTATAATAACATGATTCCAACTTAGAACTAAATACAGGATTTGTCTCATTTAAGGATGAACCTTTATCACATGATAGAGGAACCTTATTAATCTTAGCTTTATCTTTATTCTTTGACCTTACCTTCCATTTCCCAGACACATTACTTATAATTCCAGTTGATGGAAAAGAAGGCCTTTTATTGTTCCCATCTACAGTTACAGATTTTTCAAGGTCATTTAAAACATAAAATTGGTTTCTACTAGCAAAACCAATATTGGTTCTATTAACTACAGATTGATTATTTGAGTATTTCACTTTTCGTCTATGAGATACTGTCACCCACTGATTTTGCTTAGCCTCTTCCCTTTCCAACCCAGGATCTGCTGAGCCCGTATTGCTATACTCTTCCCTTGCTACACAGTTATCATATTTAAGAACACTATTGGTGTTCAAGTTCCCATCATTTTTACAGATATTTACAATATTTGAATGTCCTACAGAGTGAGTTTCCTTAATATTTTTTGTACACTTACACTTATTATTTACCATTACCCATTTTCTAAAATTATTTGATGGAGCACCATCACAACTGTCAGTATTTGGGCTGAAAACCTGGTCATTATTAGTAACATTGACAATGGAAGATAAGCAGTCCTGAACTTCACCGGGCTCCGCGGCTGACTCAGTTGGAGCCACCGCAGACACCTCTGCATCAAAAATACTACATGGCCCCTCATTAAACATTTCATACCAGTCACGGAGCGATAAATGAAGACCTGGCTTAGTTTTTTTACAAAAACCCTCATAAATAAATTTAACATTGACAAGCACGCTTAGACCGCATTCATAAGTGTTGTTTTGTTGAGCGCAACTCAACTCACGGAACCCGTTTGCGTTGAGCCCCAGTTTTCCTGTGACCGTTTTTGCAGCCAGTGCGTTTGTGCCATTCAGTGAATCTACATGGTAAGCTACTTGACTAAAAATATCCACAAACAACTAGCTCCAATGCGTGCCAGTATCTTGCTTAACAGTAGTTGCATTATTAATTATACAAAAAAAACGCATAGTCAAAAGTGGTAAACATAAGATCACCCAAAAGAGCCCTTACATCTTTACAACTACCATGTTTTACAACCTGAGTAACAGAAGGACCCATAAAAATTACCTTAGACAAACTACCCTTGGCATTGTTATTGAAGCCCTGAAAGAAAGAATCCATAATAAAATCCTCCAGCCACCTGCTTTTAAGCCAGGATTTTTCTCAGCATCTTTAACTGAGGTTTTTAGTTTGTCTACAAACCCATTTAACTCTAGTTTCTGATTATTACTAATCTTAAGGTCTGACTCAAGGTCAGCAATAATTGAATCTTTTTCAGCAATAAGAGACTGCAAAGATTTACATTCAGCAGATTTATTTTCTAACTTAATTTTAACATTATTTAAGCTAGTTAGGATGCTGCTATTCTTTTTCAGCACAATGTCTTTTTCAGCGCGGACGTCATCCAGTTCATTAAATGAAGAGTTGAGTTCGGACTGCCGTAATTGTTTTTCTCGTTCCAGCCGAGATTCAAGGATCGAAATGCTGCAACGAAGGTCATGAATAACCCTCAGAGTCCTTTTTGGAGGCAAAGGCATCGTCAAAACGTTGAACCAAGGTGCAGATATTCGATTGAAGATCAATCAAAGCTATTTGAGGGTTATTTGCCTCTAACACCTTTAACTCGAGGCATATATTAGTAAGAACCATTTCTATGTCCAAGTTTAAATTTTCTGTTTTTGAAAATGTGTCCTCAATTACATTTCCAGCATTATTAGACATGCCCCGTGTTTCTACCATTTTTGTGTTGGCACAGAAAAAGAATTGCTGCCTGATGATTAATTTAATGTCTTCTGTACGCCTGCATATGACGAACTGCAATTCACAGAACGATAGGGCGATGAGGTTGCCGTCTGGTAATTGAAGGCGCAGACATAAACACTCGGAGTGGCCAGGTGGACAGCGGCTTAATGGGTGCACAGAGGTTATAGTAAGCGCCAGGAGAGAAGTCCGTTGACCTCTAGCCAATAGGACACGGACGCGACTGCGCTGTTGCCATATTGTACGCTGCCTCTCGTTTTCAAGCAAAAAGTGTCAATAATGTCATTAAATAATAAATAATTATCTATAACTGTAATATAATTATCAATGTAGTGTAGATTAGGTTCTTATATATATATAATTGTATATACATATAATTGGAGATAAAACAGCTAGAAATAAGTTCGGCAACGTTGCGCGAAGCTGATTGGCGGACTCAAAATCACCAGCTGACTTGGTCCCGCCTTCAACGGACTTCTCTCCTGGCGGCTGGTATAGTCACAGGCAGGGTTATTTTATGCGGCGGTTGACGGTTGGCAGCGGCGCGCTCTGACTGCGCAGATAACGAAAGTGCTGTCACTGGTAATGTCTGCTCTTGCCGGTTCGTTGGATTTGATTAGTAAATGGGTTCACATTTATTAACTCACGAAGGTCTGTCACTGCCGATGGAAGAACAAACTCACCAAAGCTCAGCCAAGCACTGAGATGATCTCGTGAAAACAGTCACTGACAAAATATCTACTTAAACACACAAAATAGACGGAGTACTATTCCCTGTCAATCTTCGGCTGACCAGGTCTGCCACCTCTCTATTTTGTATGTTACTTACCTTTGGAGCGTAATACACCAAGGGGATTATCTCCACTCTTCAATATATATGTTCTGAAATCTAGTGGAATGTCTTTTGCCCCTGGGACATGGTATTTCTGAAAAAAAAAACTGTATTTTAATAACTTCTTTGCTTTCATACCTTAATTTGAATGTGAAACAATGAATTGTGAAAGTATATAAAATAGTAAATTTAATTACAGTACTTAAAACTCATTGAAATCATGTAAATCAAATTGAAAAATCAATGAGAAATGCTGGTAAACCTTTTCCATGATTTCCTCTAAATTTTAAGTGCTTAATTTATTGTGCCATCAATCCTGTTTAAAGCTATCTGGAGTAATAAATAAGTCGGAACAAGTGTTGAAAAATTTGAATTCTATAGAAGTAATGCTCGCTAACTTTAAATCTGTTTTACTCCATATATTATTTTTTTTAATTATAATACTTTTCTACCGTTCTTTGAAGTTCTTGAAGTAATATAATGTTATTTATATATAAATCCTAAAAAAATGTAGAGTATTGTACTAAATGAATATGTCTTGATTTGCTAATTTTCGTTTTAATACTCAACGCTTTCAAGCAATGAAGGAATATCATATATATATATATAAATATATATATATATATATATATATATATATATATATATAATATATATATAACCACTTTAAAAAATTGTATAGTTTTGTACTGAATGAATGTGTTTTTTTAAGAATTTTGAGGGCTGTTATGTTTTAAAGTATACCACATCAAAACCTTGCAACTTATTTTAAGAATTCAGAATTATTAAAATAAAATTTCCTACATATTAAATCTCAGATAGTTATATTATATAATAAATATAACTCAACAAACCATATGAAAAATTTTTATTGTTTTTCCTTGAATATATGTTGTTTTTCATGTAAGACTATTTCTATTTGCTTGAAATTGTTTTTTTTAAATTAAAACGAAAATTTGCAAAACCAACACACATTCATTCAGTAAACAACTATACCATTTTTTAAAGTAGTTATAAAAGTCATTTGGCACTTGTGAAGAATATATATTTGATTAAGTAATTCACAAATTAGGGCTGTAAATAATATTGGTTTTAGTAAATTAAATGATTCAACTCTAACTATACATAAAAGACATGTTTGTAACTCATTCATTTTTTACTTATAACCTACTATAAATAATATATTTATGTTTTAGACCATAATGTTGTCTATGACACAGACTATTTCTATTTTTTATTTTTTTAATGTCAACGATATTTGCAAAATAAGTAACTGGCCTACAAGATACTTCTATGTGTCCTGTTTTTTAAAGTGTTAGAAATTAAGTTTTGATGTGAAGATATATATTTTTTAATATGTATTCACAATTATTTTTTTAGAATTTGTAAATAATGATTTTGAAAATATTACAAACTTTTATATTTTTACAAATATACCGTGTTTTTTAGATTACTAGTGTCATTATTTATTTATAATATTACAAAATTATTTTATTTATGTCTACAAGATATTAGTGTCTATAGATTATGTGTCAATAGATGATCTCCTCTGATGAAGTAGTCAGTATTACAAAAGACTCTCTCTATTGTCCTATGTTACAGATACTATTGATGTGATTCTAATGTCAGGATCGTAGATGATCCTCTGATGAAGTATCAGTCTTACAAAAGTACCCATCTGCCTATGTTTACAAGATACTCTCTAGTGTCCTGTTAGTGGGATTACGACCAGTGTTAGAATTGTAGATGATCTCCTCTGATGTGAAGTAGTCCAGTCCCATCATAAATACTCCTTTAATATGTCCTATGTCTACAAGATACTCATCAGTGTCTTGTTAGTAAGATTGCAAGGAGTGTCAGAATTGTAGATGATCTCTGATGTGATGAAGCCCAGTCCCATTACAAAAGCTCTATCTATTGCCCTATGTCTACAAGATACTCACCAGTGTTCTGTTGGTGAGATTGCGACTAGTGTCAGGATCGTAGATGATCTCCTCTGATGTGAAGTAGCCCAGTCCCATTACAAAAGCTCTCACCCTCTCTCTATCTGCCCTATGTCTACAAGATACTCCAGTGTCCTGTTGGTGAGATTGCGACCAGTGTCAGGATCGTAGATGATCTCCTCTGATGTGAAGTAGCTCAGTCCCATTACAAAAGCTCTCACCCTCTCTCTATCTGCCCTATGTCTACAAGATACTCACCAGTGTCCTGTTGGTGAGATTGCGACCAGTGTTAGGATCGTAGATGATCTCCTCTGATGTGAAGTAGCCCAGTCCCATTACAAAAGCTCCCTCTATTTGTCCTATGTCTACAAAGGGATTAAAGCTTTTTCCTGCATCTTCTAAGATATCCACTCGTAGTATCTGGAAAAATCCTTTTTAGCGATTTTCATAGGAAAGAAGCTATTATCATAGGTCTCTTGGCAAGACTTAACCCGGGGACCATGTTACTTTTTGTTTTAAGGTGACCATAATAATCGTTAAAATTTATATATATATATATGTATGTATTTTATACATATATGTATATATATATATATATATATATATATATATGTGTTCGTGAGCATAATAACTCTTGTAAACTTTAAACTCTCAAATTATTTTTCGAATCAGACCCAAGATAAATAAATCCAGTTCAAATCTCAGATTATTTCACCAGAATATTCCAAATTTGTCTACTTGTATCGAACAGTTAGAAGTTATTCTAACAGATTTAGATCCACATATAATTATTTTAACTGAACATAAAATGAATGAATCTGAATTCTGAGAACGTTTTAATCTTCAAAATTATTCTCTGATCACCCAGTATTCCCGCAGCACAACAACAGGAGGGGATACTGCAGTCTTATCCGAAGAGAGTTTGAAGGGGAAGCAGCTGATTTCTGATGAGATCACAGCACTTTAACTGTTTGATATGGTGGCGCGTGGGCCCCGTCATGTAACATTAAACCTGCATTTTCTCGGTTATCCGTGGACGGATTTCGTTCACCAAAGTACTGTTCGATTTGAAATTAAAATTGCAACCTTTTATGTGTCTTGTAAAAATTGTATAAAGTTAATGGTTTTTTTTGTTATTTTAATTAAAATATTTTTAACCTCCGCCAGTTTGGTTTCTGTGTCCTAAATAGTTCTTGATGTATAACGTTTTTTATAAAAAATACAAGATGGCGGCTAGTGGCTAAACGAAGGATTTTTCGACAAATGGTTATAGGTAATATTTTAATAATTTTGATGAGTACTATCACCCCTCGAAGTTTGTCCCCGACTTTAATGAACACTCTGTATATTGCACACGGATCTCGAAAACGGCTCTAACGATTTTCTTTAAATATTGGAAATAACTAATTTCTGAGTAGAAAATAGGTTCTAGATAGGTCTAATGTTCAGGAAAATTTTGGTTTTCTTGTAATATTAAGTTTAAAATCTAAAAAATTAACATTACACTTATGGAGAATCAAAATGTAAACAATACAAATCAAAACATCTGTTTATAACCGTTTGACAGTTGTTGATTGAAGATGGTGGTGAACAATATGTTTTGCATAAATGTTTATTTTATGTATAACTGAAAAATTATCAAATTACTAAATAATTTGTAAAAACTAAAGGGTAGCATAATTGTGTGAAATAAAAGCAGAGAAAGGCATTTCCAAAATCTTCCATGTTTTGATAGAAAACGTATTCATTATATTGCTTGAAGCCACTGTAACAAACCAATTAACTGGTGCAAATTAAATTTCTCTTACTTTTTAATCCTCATTCCTTTTCTAATAAAATCATTTGATCGCAGGCTAATAATACTGTATGGATAATTAAATAGAGTATAAGATCAGCTAAAACAATTGAGGTTGGCCAAACGACGGCCCAAATGTGGCTGACGCCGTTGGACAGTGGCTAGCGGTCTGGTTTCACGTGCCGGAGGTAGTGAGATTTATCCCCACCCGGAGACGATAATTTTGTTCAGTGTTTATGCTGTATTAATTAAGGTGTATGAAATCGGTTTTGTTTAAACCACTTAAATGTTTTCATTAAGTAATAAATTTGTTTTAATTTTGCTAGTTAACTTGTAAAATACATATCTTATTCTATCCGAGCAAAGCTTGGTCACCAGGTACTTAATAAATTAAGTAGTATAGGCATAAAAAGCTCAATCCTAATTGGTTTGAAAGTTACCTTAAAAATAGAAGTCAATATGTAGAAATATCTAAAATGGAACAAAATCAAGTAATAAAATATCAATCAAACTCACAACCTATGAGGCACGGGGTACCACAAGGATCAATACTTGGACCTTTATTATTTATTTGCTACATTAGGCATATGCCAAATTGTCTTAAGGACATAAAAAATCAACTTATACTATATGCAGATGACTCTAATCTTATTATGTCTGCAAAGACTAGCTTGGAAATGGAAATAAATTCATTCATAGAATTAGGTAAATTTCAAGATTTTTTTCTTCAAACAATTTAATATTAAACTTATTCAAATTCAAATTCTTTATTAACACAAAAACGTTACATAATGGATGCTACAATAGCAGTAACTGGTGTCTTGTCTTTATTTAATCTTAAATCTAATACATATATATAAAAGATAGGTATAATGAATATAATAAATATATAAAAATATAATGAATTGAAATGAATTGGTAACCCTTACAATGAATTAGTATGCAATACCAATTCACCAAATTGGCTAGTCTAGGTCATTTAAAAAGAAGACTACAGATTTACAGAAGACTAATTAATTACATTCACTTTACTACAAAACAAAACCGAAACAATAATGATTTTAATATTTTTATTGGCGATAATGTAGTAGAAAAGATACATAAATCCAAATTTCTGGGAATCTATATTGATAACCATCTTAGTTGGGACATTTTGACCATATTTTAGCAAAAATAAACTCAGGAATTTATGCCTTAAAAAGATTGTATTATCTTTGTAATTTGACAGTCCTAAAAAATGTTTTTATGCCCATGTGAAGTCCCATATTATATCTTATGGAGTTTGTGTGTATGGAGGTACAACCAAACAAAATAAAATTTTAATTACAGTAGAACCTCAATGGTCCGACCTCTGATGGTCCGACTCCTCGGTTGGTCCGACCGTGCCCGTCGGCACAACAGACTTCCGCTAATTCGTCCTCGGCGGCATTCTCCTCGCTTAGTCCGACCACGCTAGCGAAAATTTACAGCATTTGTTTACTTCGTAACTCCGTTCAAGTTAAAACCTCTCGATGATGCATCTACAGGTGACATCGTGAGTGTGTATTTATTTAATGTTTTTAGGCTTTCTGTAGCGTTCATCAGTACAGTAGCTTTTTATAAAATCTTGATGCAATATTCTTTGTTCGAAATATAGTTTAAGTTTGTTTTTATGTTAATATACGAGTTCCAGTTCCTCTGATAATCCGACCTTTTTGTTGTTCCGATCATACCCCCGGTCCTGCAGGTGACAAATTAGCGAGGTTCTACTGTAGTCTAAAAAGAGTCATAAGACTCATGTTAAATCTCAAGTCTAATGAATCTGTGAAGGAGCATTAATTGACCAAAATATTTTAACTGTCTACAGTTTGTATATTCTTAAGTTAATTATGTATGTCAGAACTAATAAATCCAATTTTACAACACATGAAGACATACATAGCTACAACACCAGAAATTTAAAAAAATAGTCTTACCTCTTCATAACTCTGAGCTATTTAAAAAGAAACCATCCTATGCCGGTACTGTATTTTTGAAACATATTCCAAAAAAATATTTAATATAGAAAATCAAAACAAGTTCAAAAGTAAACTCAAAGGTTTTTTAATCATAAAATGCTTTTAGCGAATTTCCCATAGGGAAGAAGCTATTACCGTAGGTCTCATGGCAAGAGTTAAGCCCGAGACCATGTTATTTTGTCTTCTTTAGGTGCCCAGAGACCAAAAACAATAGTTGTTAAAATTTATATATATATATATATATATATATATATGTGTGTGTGTGTGTGTGTGTGTGTGTCTGTGAACACGATAACTCTCGTAAAAATGGTCCGATCGAGACCAAATTTGGTAGAGACGTGTATTCCTACGTGTACATGTACGTGTACAACTTTAATGAACACCCTGTATATATGTGTGTCTGTGAACACCATAACTCTCGTAAAAATGGTCCGATCGAGACCAAATTTGGTAGAGACATGTATTCCTGCATTTGTTTGGACGAGTTTGTAAACCAGACATATCGGACAATCG
This sequence comes from Nephotettix cincticeps, assembly GCA_023375725.1. NCBI lineage: Eukaryota > Metazoa > Arthropoda > Insecta > Hemiptera > Cicadellidae > Nephotettix > Nephotettix cincticeps. The sequence goes on from CM041789.1 coordinate 85,173,397, forward strand.
GAACGGGTAGTTTGGGGGGGTTTGTACCCCAAAAATTTTTTTTTGCGTTTTTCCCATGTGGTTTTTAAAAAGTTCAAATTTTATGTTTCACTATTAAAATCACCTTCAAAAACTACACAATTTAGTTCCTTAAAGTTTTTCTCTATCTCCAACGGTTACCGAGATATTAAAATATCTAAACACAGTACGTTGTATTTTGGGGCTCCAATGTTAGTTAATCTTATGGAGGATAAGGAAAAAATAATGTTTCACTTATTATCTAATATTTTTGGATGAAACTTGATATTTAGCTTCATGTGGTTGAGATCCATACATTTATGCTTCATAGTTTATGTTTTTATCATGGCAGCTAACCTGCATACTCTTTTCCCATAATAATCATATAAAGTTTGAGTAAACTCCTTTATTTGTAGACAAATTAAATGTTGATGAAACATGATATAAATGGTCAAAATATAAATTGTTTATACTAGAAACACCTACTTTCAGCGTTCCTCACAGCAGCAAACCTGCATATAAACAAGATAAACAACAAACTGCAGATAAACAACCCCACAGAAGTAGCCGAGCACCTAAATCTCTATTTCACAACAATAGCCGTAAAAACAATCAGCCGGAACAGAACCACCCCAGTGAATCCAGCGACCTCATTGAACGGAGGGACACCAATCTGCTTGCCATCACTTGCCCTGACCCCAACATCTTACGAGGAAGTACAAGCAGTCATAAACTCTCTCCAGCCTAAAACATCAAGTGGATCAGAAGAATTCTCATCGAAGATGGTCAAGCATTGCTCACATGAACTCATTCCAGACTGGTCAACCTAGTAAACAAATCTTTTGAAAGTGGCCAGTTCCCATCTGCTTTGAAAGTGAGTAAAGTATACCCAAAGCACAAAAAAGGGCCAACTACACAAGCACAAAACTACAGACCTATCTCTCTTGTCTCCACTTTTTCTAAAATACTGGAAAAAATTGCATTAGCCAGACTAATGACACATATCTCACCGATTATAACTTGTTAACCGAAAATCAACATGGCTTCAGAAAAAACAAATCAACATCATCGGCTATAACCTCCCTCATTGAGTATGTTCTGGACCAGACAGACAATGAACAATTTATATCTGTCATTTTTCTAGACTACAGCAAAGCCTTTGATTGCCTAGGCCACAATTTGATATGTACAAAACTTGAGAGACATGGCATAAGAAATCTAGCCCTTCAGTGGTTCAAAAGCTATCTCACAGGGCGCTCACAAATTGTGGAGCTTCAACATACAACAAACAACATCACAACGAAGCTCAAGTCCTCAAAAAGCGAACTGACCAAAGGTGTCCCACAAGGCTCTGTCCTAGGCCCAATCCTATTCATTCTCTTGACAAATGACTTCCCCAAGGAAATTGAGAGTGACAATACCACTGCAATTATGTATGCTGACGACACTACAATTTTAGTAAAGGACGATAAGGCCGTAGGCCTCTATCAAAACTCAAAATCCACCCTTGAAAAAGCAGTTCTTTACTCAAAACTGAATGACTTGGCTATTAATCCATCAAAAGCTACAACAATAAATTTCAGCAAAAAGAGAGACCAAGCTCCTCAAGTAGAAGAAGTAACAATAGAAATCCATACAAAATTCCTTGGCGTCATTCTAGACAACAAACTCACTTGGGCAGAGCACATAGACCAAGAATGCAAAAAAATCAGCACCGGGATTTATGTTGTTCGAAGAATGAACCATATTGACAAACTCTCAGTTGCTAAAACAACCTACTATGCTTTGCTCGAGTCACACTTACGATACGGCCTGACAGCATGGGGCGGATCCTCAACCTACAACATCAACCGGATCCTTGTACTACAAAAGAAAGCTGTAAGAACACTTGCCAACCTTGAACCAATGCAACCATGCAGATCAGCTTTCACAAACTTAGGAATTCTAACAGTGGTAGCCCTCTACATACTGGAAACCATTATGTATGTAGATAAACTAAACTTACCACAAAACAAAGACCTCCATGACTACAACACCCGCCATGGCTCGAAGTTTGCCTTGCCTGTACATAGAACATCATCATGGGAAAAAAGCCATCCTACACAGGCCGCAAAATGAGGAACCATCTTCCAGACTACATGAAGAACCTGACTGGCAAGAGACTGCATCAAGAGTTGAAAAACTGGCTGATTCAACGACCATTTTACTCACTAAAGGAATTTAGTGAAAACTTCAAAGACTTTCAATAAAAATCTCTGTAACAAATGACACTATTGTAATTCTTTACGAATGAACAATAAAGAATATTGTATTGTATTGTATTGCATACTCTTTCCCATGTTAATCTTATGGAGAGTAGGAAAATAATACTCATATTTATCGATAGATAATGATAAAACTTGTCATATATTATTATTTATTATTATGTTATTGATTTGGAAATTCGCTGAGTACGCAGGTCTGCTGCGACGAGAGTATTTATCTTTTACTATAAGAATCAGTTCAAAATACTACACAGTTTAGTTCTCTATCTTTTTTTCTCTATCTCTAAAGGTTACCGAGATATTAAAAAATCTAAACAAAGTATATTGTATTTTGGCACTCTAATGCTAATCTTTTGAAGGATAAGGAAAAATTAATATTTCTGTTATTGACCAATGTTTTATGAAACTTTATATTTAGCTTCAAGTGATTGGTATCCATCCATTTATTCTTAAAAATCATAGTTTATATTTTTATCATGGTAGCTAACCTGCATACTCTTTTCCCATAATAATCATTTAGAGAATAGGCAATCTCCATTATTTATGGACAGATGTTAATGAAACGAGGTATATGGTCAAAATAAAAATATTTTATTGTAAAAATGCTTACTTTCAGTGTTCCTCACTGAAGCAAACCTGCATATTCTTTTACATGTTAATCTTATGGCGAGTAGAAAAACTGGCTTATTTATTACCATTATGGATATTGTTTGATCAACATCCGTACCGGTAATAAATAAGCTACGGTATTATATTTATATAATATAAAATCATTTATATAAAAATATAAATAAAATATATAATTTTATATAAAATTATACAAATTTATTAAATTTAAAATTTTTAATTTTATATAAATTTATAAATATATAAATTTTTTTATATCATTTATATAAAAATTCATCAACATCTGTCTACAAATAAAGGAGTTTACTCAAACTCTATATGATTATTATGGGAAAAGAGTATGCAGGTTAGCTGCCATGATAAAAACATAAACTATGAAGCATAAATGTATGGATCTCAACCACATGAAGCTAAATATAATATTATATATAAATTATATATATTATATATAAATAAAGAATTTATTTATTTATATTATTGATTTGGAAATTCGCTTAGTATGCAGGTCTGCTGCGACAGGGGTATTTAACTGAATAGGTCCCGCGGGAAATGTTACTAAGGACAAAATTTTAAAAATGGAGATACTTAGTGGTAAAGGTTCTAGACACCACAAACTACACCGTGGTAAATTTGGTATCGAAGATATCTGAGTTTGAGTTTCCAGCCCTGATATCAAAATCTGTCAAAATTGGCGCGCTCCGCAAGTCTCCAAGGTCAATTCAACTTTCTACACTTAATAACTCGAAACTAGGTTTTTGTCGCTTGTAACGTTTTCCATGGGACCCATTCAATTGTATTAAGATAATAATGTAAATAAATATCTCTGCTGTTTGATTCAATCATACTATCCACCGTGTTAAAGGGTCTCACTTATACATTTTTAATCATTAAATAGTCCTATTTAAATAAGTAAAATTATCAAAATGTTTTGATTACCTAAAAATGTAAATATTGAGATTTTCTAAAATCTTAAAATGTATTTATAGTAAATAATGGTTTAAGGAATATAATGCTTCTTCTTTTGACATAGTTTATAATAAAAAATAATGCACTACCTCCTTACCTTGTGTTCTCCTGTTAAAATGTCAACTTCTACTTCCAGTACTGTTACTCCAAAAACATAATATTGTTTGAAGTCCTTATCAGGTAATGGTGTGAACCTGAAGCAATTTAATAACAATAAAAAAAGTTGCACGATTGTTACATGAAATTCAATTCACTATGAAACATTAAGAAATGAAAACTGACTGGGTGGTTCATTGGTTATACAAACTCAAGCACATAACAATTTTTGGATATAACAGGGATCAAGTGTCTAAAATGAACATGAATCAAGTTATTCATCAGGATTATATATTTAGACTAGCAGTAATCCCGTCCTTTGTACGGTTTGTAGGATTTAGTTTAAAGAAGAAAGATTATCATACCAAAACGTAAACCTGAAATCCTAAACAAATCATTACAAAGAAAATAAATCAATACCCAGTTTTATTATTTAGCATTACTTTACAACTAAATAGATTAGAACATTTATACTATTATTATAATTAGTTATATGTTAAAATAACATTTTAATATATATGGGTTTAAAATCAATGACCAAAATAAACTAACTAATATTAATTTGACAGCTATTTGCTTTTATTTCTATTAAATCTTTAAACTACAGAGACAGCTGATTATTTACCAGTAGGTTATTCATTGAAAACTGAATCAAAATGCGTATAATATCGCATAAAAATAGGTTTTTAAATGCTCGTTATTTACTTTTCAATAGGCGGCAGGCGATTTCAAGCACTTACAAACCTTCTCTGGAATGTAGAGAATACAGTAGAACCTCGATTAACCGCCACCCTCGGGACTGGGACCATGACGGATAACCGAATAGACGGATAACAGAAATAATGATAGCGCCGATACAACTTAGCACCTAGACAGTGTTTGGCGTGGTATTGTAAGTCCTAATTAATTTTCATGATTGCTGCGCAGTACTTAATGTGAATTTATTTAAAATGAGAAAAAACAAAACTAAGCCAGTTCAAGTGAAAAATACTATATTAAGAAAACAATGAAATATCAATTGTACATGTACGTTCTTTTACTCTCAAAACTTACGTTACCGGTATTTAGTTTTTAAAATAATGCGTCATTTTCTTTTGTTTCTTTCCCCCTTTGAGCTTTTCAGGCGGTCAAGTTTCTAATTTTCCCCGAGAAGATGCACCAGCATTTAATAATTAATTGTTTATTGTCGAGTCCCAAAACTACACGTTTTGAAGAGGCAAGAATGCCCCAAAGGCACTTTTCAGAGCCATCTCTGACGACCATTTCAATTAATATTGAAGGAATTACAAAAGACAAAGAGGAATTACTTTCTCAGCTATGTAAAAATACTAATTGTGACATCTTGTGCGTTCAAGAAATATACAGGGATCTTACAAGAAATAGACCCCAAATCTATGGAATGACACGGGCAGTTGAAGTGCCACATTCAAAGTATGGCATTGCTATTTTTATCAGAGAAGACTTGGCTTTAAAGTCAACTGCTTTTACTAATGCTGACGATATTGAAATACTCACAGTAGAACTTCAAAACTGCACTGTAACATCCGTGTACAAGCCACCCGGAAGACCATTCAGATTTATTCCACCAAAGAACTTCTCCTCTCAGAGAATTAAACTGATAATGGGTGATTTTAATAGCCACAGTCTGACATGGGGATATAAGGAGACAGACATAAATGGGCAATCAGTGGAAGCATGGGCAGAAGAGAACCAATTAAGCCTTGTCCATGATCCAAAACTTCCAAATTCTTTCTACAGTAAAATATGGCAAAAGGGCTATAATCCTGATCTGTGCTTTGCTAGTACATGTATTGAGGGGTACTGCACTAAAGAGGTTTATCACCATATTCCAAGATCGCAACATAGGCCTATTGGTATAAGCATCCATTCTGTTGAAATTCCTTTTAGAAGAAGATTTAATTTCAAAAAGGCTGACTGGGATCAATACTCTTCTGATCTAGATGATGCTGTTGCTCAATTGGAAGCAATGCCTCAGAACTATGAGACTTTTGTGGATATTTTAAGAAAGATCTCCTGTAAACACATACCAAGAGGATGCAGAAAGAACTACATACCTGGTTTGTCAAAAGATAACCAGCATGTGCTGGCAAGATACAGGCAGCTATTCGACCAGGACCCTTTTAGGGAAGAAACAATTGCATGTGGAGAAGCCCTTATCCAGAACATGGCTGAAGAGAGACAGAAAAAGTGGGTGGAAACACTAGAGAGGATGGATATGACACACAGCAGTAAGATAGCTTGGAACTTGATAAAGAAGCTTAATGGTGACAGAAAATCTTTGAGTCAGAGCTGCCAAGTGACTTCCAACCAAATAGCTCACCAACTTCTCCTTAATGGGAAAACCCAAAATACGAAATATAAGCGACAGAAAAGCACTCCAATTCCAGTAGATGACCAAACTTTCAGCACTCCTTTCAGCATGCAAGAACTGGAAAAATGTATAAGTGTGATGAGAGTTGGGAAGGCAGCAGGTGAGGATGATATTTGTACAGAGCAAATAAAACATTTCGGAAGAGTGACTAGGTGTTGGGTTCTTGAGCTCTTCAACAATTGTGTAACTAAATACGGTATCCCGAAACTGTGGAGAAAATCTAAAGTAGTTGCACTCCTTAAACCTGGCAAGGCCCCTGACAAAGCCAGCAGCTACCGACCCATATCACTCCTCAGTCATCTGTACAAGCTCTATGAGAGGATGATTCTGGAACGCATGCAAACAGTCATTGAACAAAGACTCATTCCCCAACAAGCTGGATTTAGACCAGGAAAAAACTGTACAAGTCAAGTTTTGAAGCTGACAGAGCATATTGAAGAGGGCTTCCAGGAAAAACTCATAACAGGTGTTGCATATGTGGATCTCTCAGCTGCATATGATACAGTAAACCATAGGCTGCTTCTACAAAAAAATAGTCAAATTAACAGGAGACCACCAACTAGCAAAAATAGTGGAATCACTATTGCAGAACAGACGATTCTATGTTAGCTTTGAAGGAAAGAAGAGCCGGTGGAGAAATCAAAGAAATGGGCTACCCCAGGGTGGTGTGCTGTCACCCTTACTATTCAATATGTATACTAATGATCAACCCATTTTTACAGATGCAGAACATTTCTTGTATGCAGATGATCTTGCATTGGCTGTTAGGGATCAAACATTCTCTGGAGTTGAGAAAAAACTCACCAATGCCTTACAAGGTCTGTCAGAGTACTATAAAGCCAACTCAATAAAACCAAACCCATCTAAAACAATAGTATGTGCCTACCATCTGAAATCTGGGGAAGCAAAGAGACGTCTGAATGTTACATGGAACAATCAGCTGCTGGAACACTCAGAGGCACCAAAGTACCTAGGAGTTATATTGGACAGATCGCTCACATATAAAGCTCATTGTCAAAGTACAATGCTGAAAGTAAGCACAAGAAACAATCTCCTGAGGAAACTTCGAAGTAGTAAATGGGGTGCAAAGCCAGCTGTACTATTGACAACAGCCAAAGCATTATGCTACTCAACAGGCGAATATGCATGTCCTGTCTGGAATAGGTCAGCACATACCAGGAAGGTTGATATAGCACTCAATGAAACCTGTCGCTTAATAACAGGGTGTATGAAGCCCACTCCCATTGAAAAGTTGCACCGAGTGGCAGGCATTGAAAACCCGGGAGTACGCAGAGCTGAAACTGAGTACATTGAGCGGTTTAAACAAACTTTCGACCCACGACATGTGATGTACCAAATGGAGCAACCACCACCTTCAAGATTAAAATCAAGGAAGAGTTTTCTGGGCTCTGCATCTGCCAATCCACCCCCATGGTTCCCAAAACAAACACCAACAACTTCAGGACTTGACCTGGACTGGCGAACATGGGCAGTGTTGAACCAACTTAGAACTGGGGTTGCACCAACAAGAGTAAATAGGGCTAGATGGCATCAAATAGAGCCCGGAGACCTAAACTGCGATTGTGGCGAGCTTCAAGACACTGAACATCTATTGGAGTGTCCCCTCTGCCCAACAAGGTGCACCATCAACGATCTGTGGCAGGGAAATGCCTCTGGCATTTCGGTGGCACAATACTGGACACGACAACTTTAATGCCTTATTGCTCGGACACAAAAAAGTAAAAGTAAGTACTACACGTTTCCGTTTCTCAGCCATAACAGTAGAGCATGCACTACGTATAAACAGCACTGTCAACAATAAACAATAAATCACGTAAAATGCTAGTAGGAATTGCACTCGAAATCGGCAATAACTTCAGTTCACTGTAGTAAGCCACGCACCACACTAAAATGAAATTAAACAGCAGCAGTGGAGTGCAGAAGACAGTGTAAGGGATTAACCAGCTGATCACTACCCTTGCCGCCAATGATTCACGCACAGTACAGGTGTGCAGTACAGTCGTCTCAACTCATCATAAAGCCTCAACAGACGATCCGGCTTGGCGCTGACACATAATTCTTTTTGCGCTAGTGGGGTGGTGGTTAATAGAGACTGACGGTTAAAAGGGTGACGGTTAATCGAGGTTCTACTGTACATGAAATAAGTTTCATTGTAATCAGTTCTCCCGTTTTTTCAGAGAAGACGGTGTAAAATGTGTTAAAGACAAACAAAAAACACAAAAAATTGAGATAAGACCGGTTTCGGCTTCTCTAATGCACAAAAAGTAAAAATACCTAAAAAATAATTATAATAATTAAGAATAATTAAGAATAATTCTGAGCAATGTACAGACAAAACCCTAATTTTATTTATATAGATATACCAGCAAAATAGCACACTTAATTTTCATTAATTTTAAAATAAAATAATGCAATTGTGTTTAAAGCTTTTTTTTTAAATATTTAATCTACATAGTCATAGTTTAATGAACAGTTCTTGGACTAGAATCCAGAGAGAATTAAGAAAAGTTTTAATAGGTAACCCTATGAGTTTTGTCACACAATTATGAATATTCCTGTAAGTGGCTGGATTGTTGTTAATTGGGGGAATTGTAAGCTGGGATCCAATCCCAACCCACAGGAAAATTTCCTGTGTGTGCAACCGAGGCTTATTTTGCTAACCACCTGAAAGTAAAGTGAGCCCTTCCATTATGTTTCCAGTGCATGTACAGGATATAGGTTTACATAAGTATGAGATACGAAGAAAAGGATATGTTAGGTGGATGAGGAAGGAGGCTCTTGACCAGATGCAGCCAGGTTCTTGACTTCTAGGGAGTCTAGGGTCTCTAACTAGGCCTTATCTGCACTAACCTTCCCTAGTAAAAAATTATGTTCACTTGGGGTTCATCTGTATCACTGTTCTGATTGTAACAACTTTCTTTAATAAACCCAGTACTGGTAACTAGATACATAATACTAAATAATACAAGTGTTAATACCACTTGGGTATGAAGGCAGGGTAGATTGTGGTGTTAATTGATTACCTATCAGAAAACAGGTTGACATTAGGAAATAAAAAGACTTCAGTTTGAACTATTCTCTTTCAAGAAATATTAAAAACGCTGTTGACAAAATACACTCTTAAGACTAGCTACCAGTGATCATAATGCATTTCCTACCTCTCCTTAAAAAGCTCAAAGTATACTACATGTATATATTCTTTGAATTTAAATGTAATACATATATGAAATGACCATGATATAAGGTCAACCTGCTTACATGTAACAACTGTTGAGATTAATCTGAGCAAGATATGCAGCTTGCACCAGAGCCTGCCATGTCGGAGACTGCAGAGTGGCTCGGACAGGAGCAAGGCGGGTGTTGAGCTCTTGGCAACACCGCTCCACAGCCTACAATAATAATAATATATTTACTGTTATCAAGTTTATACATTGTATGGCAAACATCAAAAATATAAATCTACATACTAAAAACATGTTAATAATAAAAATAAAATTTAACAATACTACTCCATAGCCATTATACACTATTTTATCCACTGGGGAATCTATAATAAATAGAATGTAATTAAATATTCTTAAACAATTTAAAATTTAGTTCCAACGAAGTGATGGGAATTCGTCTATCGCTTAGAACATATGGCTTGTCAACTCACGCTTCAGTCTCATTTTGAACAAAAGGGAACTTTCCGGACTTTTGAATCTCTCAGGAAAGCAATTGAGGAGCCTGAAACCTACTTGAGAAGAAAATTTTGCAAACGCAAATGTGTGGTGTTGAACAGTTGGAAAATTGTTCCTTTGTTTGTGTCCAATGTCGTGGAAAGCAATGCCTTGCACTGTCAAGTATTGGAACCGGCAATATGTCATAGTTTCCAATATATAAAGGGAAGGTAGGATCAAGATCCAATTCTGAAAGATTTCCTACACAACTTTTTTACTTAAATTGGCTCTTTTGGTTCTTTTTCGGAGTCTAGACACCCTTTCAAAATCTCTCCTTTCTAACTACCCTATGACATTATTTCATAGAAAAGGTGGGAATGAACAAGGCCGTAATAGGTTACACTCAATGCTTATGTTGTGCAGATCGGTTTTATATTCTTCAAGGCAAAAACGCCAATAGCAATTTTGGAATAGAGGCTATTTACACGTTCTTGCCAGTTCAGTGCCTTGTCCAGAACCGAATGCACTGCATTCACATTCACTTGGAAGCTAGAGGTTACCAGATGTTTATTTCACAATCATGGCAACAAATCTGACTAAGTTTAACAATCATTAGAATGCTCCTTGCAATTATGAAAGTGATTAAATGAAGTTATGTATATATGTTTCTAGAAAAAATCTTACAATTAAATGATAGATAACGTACAAGTACTACTGATTCGCTAGTGAAGCTGCCACCCGTCGGACCACCATTGGGAGCCATGTGGTTGTTGGCTGCTTTGACCTTTATTGTGTCCAGGGGGATGTTGAGGGTTGCAGCACACACCTGAGCTGCCTACAATCAAATTCGGTGGAGAAAAATGGCATTAATCTGACATCTTAGTGTTTATTCTGGTCAAATTTCAGATGTAGGATTGAAGGGAAATCAGAATATAATAGTAATTATGGCTTGTTTAAGCTATTGAAAAGAAGTTAGTCATAGTCAAACTTCTTTATTCATATTTCATGTACATGGGTGGTACAGTGAATAGTGTCATAAATGTATTACAGTCAAACTTAAACCAAAATCTTATAAATTAAATTATATAAACTAATAAATAAAACTATAATTTCCCGCTTAAACTATAATTTCCCGCTTGTTTACATCCCCTGCTTATAGGAGGTGGAAAACTCATCCAATGAATAAACGGCCAAGTTCATTATATAATCTTTTAATATTTTTTTAAACTTTGACAAATTATGTTCTTTTTTAATGTTTTTAGGCACACACCTGAGGAAGTGTTTACCTGCATATGAGGGTTTTTTTCAAAAAATTTTAATTTATGAGAATGAATTTTTTCATTTCTTTTTCTCAAGTCCTACTGGTGGGTTGATTAAACTAAATTTGTGTCCATCTCCTGGTTTATGGCGATGAGAATGGTTTCAAATATATATTGCCCATACACTGTAAAAATTTTCAAATTTTTGAAATGTTCTTTGGCCGAATCCTCATGTTTAAGCTGAAGCAAAATTCTAATAGCCCTTTTTTTGTTGCTTCAAAATGCTATCCATATTTATTTTTGTTGTTGAACCATATAACACTATACCGAATGAGAGATGAGAATGAACATGGGCAAAATATATACTTTTTAAAGTTTCTAAATTACAACAGTAAGACTTTTTTGATAATACATAGATTTCGGAATTAATTTTGGTTAAGATTTTCTGAACCTGATTGTCCAAGTTTAAATTTTCATCCATTGTTAATCCTAAAAAGTTAATTTCCTTTTCTTTTGAGATTGAGTTTGAATTATATGTTACTGTTGTTTCTTTTGTAATTTTATCCTGTGCCGTTTTGAAATTTATAAATTTAGTTTTTTGTGAATTTAACAATAAATTGTGGTGACAAAATAAGTTTCCAATACGCTCCAATTCTACAAATGTAAAAATTTCTGCTTCCTCTGGACTATTAGATGATGCAATCAAATTAGAATCATCTGCGTATAGACATAGTTTTGAATTTTGCTTATAGGTTAAAGTGTGTTCTATGCCCCTAAGATAACACAAAAAAAGCAAAGGTCCCAATATTGAGCCTTGGGGCACACCAAACTTAATTGCCTGATAGTTTGATGTTAAACTTAAAATTGTATTATGTTTTGTCAAATGGGTGATTTCTACATACTGAGATCTATTTGTCAAGTAGGAAGAAAACCAATTGAGAGCTCTGTTAGATATGCCAATGATGTGAAGTTTTTCTAGTAATTTACTATGTTTTACCCTTTAGAAAGGTCCATGAATATTCCAACTGTATAATTTCCTTTACCTATCGACTCGATAATAGATTCGATAAATGAAACAGCAGAACTTACAACTGATCTTCCATTCCGGAATCCATGCTGGTTTTCATCTAAAATATTAAATTTTTTCAAAAATTCAGATAATTGTAAATAGACTGCCTTTTCATATACTTTAGAAATTGAGGGAAGCACAGAAACTAAATTAAGTTTAATTAATTAAGATAAATGCAGATATAGAGAGTTATATCCTGAGAAAACTCAAACAATTTGGTGTTCTTGGCACTAATTCAGTAATAGTTTAGGGGACTATCTAAAACGCTGACGGACTAGACTAACAATGTTATTTCTTAAAAACAGTGACGTGTGCTACCAAACTCACAGAGTAATATTAATTTACATAAAGAACCATATTTATGTTAGGGACATATCCCCCAAGTCTTAAACTTCAAACTTCACTGGATGTGGTTAAAAAGATTCTTAGGAACTATTCATTAAAACAGTGCAACTGTGCGCCATCGAACTCAAAGAGTTATGAAAATTTACTTAAAGAACCAAATTTATGTAAGGACCAATCCCCAAAGTCTTGTACTTAAAATTTCAAGGGAAGTTCTTTAAAAGGTTCTTAAGATAATTTATTGAAAACAGTGCCACCACACTAACAGAGCTATGAAAATTAACACAAAGAACGATATGTAAGGAGTATATCCCCAAAGTCTCAAACTTCAAACTTAACTGGAAGTTCTTAAAAAAGTGCTTAACAACTTTTCTTAAAACCAGTGTCATCACACTGACAGCGCTATGCAAATTTACATAGCTAACCATATTTGTGTAAGGAACATACTGCCAAAGTCTTAAACTTCAAACTTCACTGCAGTTCTTAAAAAGGTTTTAAAGTACTTTTTTTTAAACACTGGCACCATATGCCACCAAACTCACAGAGTTATGAAAATTTACATAAAGAACCATATTTATATAAGGAACATATCCTCAATTTCCAGTTAAGTTTGAAGTTTTAGACTTTGGGGATATGTTCCTTACATATGCATGGTTCTTTATGTTAATTCACATAATGCTGTGTCTTCGATGGCACTGTTTTTAAGAAAAGTTCTTAAGCAGCTTTTTAACAACTTTTAGTAGAGTATGCAATTTTCGACTTTGAAGTTATCCTCCTTACATATATATGGTTCTATATGTAAACTTTCATAACTCTGTGAGTTTGGTGGCATACAGAGGCACTGTTTTTGAAAAGGTCTTAAGCACCTTTCTTGAGAACTTCCAGTGAAGTTTGAAGTTTTAGACTGTGGGGGTATGTTCCTTATATATATGTATGGTTGTTTAAGTAAATTTTCATAACTCTTTGAGTTCATTGGCACATGGTGGCACTGTTTTTAAGAAAAGTTCTTAAGCACCTTTTTAGGAACTTCCAGTAAGGTTTGAAGTTTTAAACTTTGGTATGTGTACATCCTTGATGTTGTTTATTAAGCCGTATTTATTTTGTACTTGTAAATTTGTATTTAGTTCTATATTATTTTTAATTTATTGATTTATACACTTACATAGTTTGTAGGTAGGTGGATTTTGAAAATTTACTACAAACTAAGTAAGTACATCAATCAAAAATTTAAAAATAATATAGAATTAGATACAAACTTACAAGTACAAACTACATACGACATAATAAACAAAATCAAGGATGTACACATACCAAAGGATACCTTATTTGTCTCTTTTGATGTTATAAACAGTTTGATGTTATATTTTGATGTTTAAGATACAGAAACCGAACTTTGCACACATATTTGTTGGCCAAAGAAAAAAATATTCTAAATGTATCATTAGGTTTGCTTATATATTTTCAAATTGGCGGCAGTTAAAACTCTTTTAATTTAAATAACAACAAAACCATTAACTTTATAAAATTTTTACAAGATGTAAAAAAGATTCCAATTTTAATTTCAAATCGAACAGTACTTTGGTGAACGAAATCCGTACACGGATAAGCGAGGAAATGTATTTTTAATGTTTGATTACAGGGCCCACACGCCAACGCGGCGCTGCCGTGGCGAAGAATTAATTGTTGTGCCAGCCGCTTTTTCGCCACGCACACGCCTCGTTGGAGCATGGGCTCTGTATTCTAACTTTGAAAGTGCATTTTCTCACTTATCCATGCACGGATTTTGTTCATCAAATTACCGTTGAAATTAAAATTGCAATCTTTTTTTTCTTGTAAAAATTTCTTAAAGTTAATGGTTTTATTGTTGGTTAAATTAAAAGAGTTTTAATATATATATATGTATATGTATAAAGCTTCATAACTTTGTGAGTTTAGTGGCACATGGTGGGCACTTTGTATAATAAAATTTCTTAAGCACCTTTTTAAGAACTTCCAGTGAAGTTTAAAGTTTTAGACTTTGGGGATAGGTTCCTTACGAATATATGGTTCTATATATAATTTTTTATAACTCTGAGAGGTTGGTGACACTGTTTTTAAGAAACAACATTGTTAGTCTAGACTGTCAGCGTTTTAGTAGGCACGTTGCGATACCATCAATCTTTCGATACTTGGTATCGATACCATATCGAATCTGTGGTATCGATACCAGTAAAGTATCGAATAAAAAGTATCGATACCGTAAGTATCGTATGTTTACGGTATCGAATGAAAATGTATGCATTTTTAATGAGTTTTAAGCAAATTGGCCATTAAAATCTATACAATTAATCTATAATTATATAATAATCTATGATTATATTATTCTATATAATCTAAATAATCCTATATAATCTATATAAAAAAAATATAATCCTACACTGTAAAACTAAAACACATTGAAAATGATAACCTCAGAGATCAAAAACTGAGAACTATAACAACACTAACAATTAACAAACGACATAAAACTGCACCTGCACAGTGAATTCGTATTCATCCGTGAACATGATGACTCTCTTAAAAGTGGTTCGAACGAGAGCTAATAGGGTAGAGATGTGTATTCCTACATTTACTCATTACGAGTTCCTAATAATATTGGTCAATTGGTATGGGTAGTTTAGGGGCTTTTGTATCCCAAAAATGGGTTTGCACGTTTTTAGTAAGTAATGAAATGAGTGATTTGTTGAAATTAGTGTTATATTTTTATTGCCTTAGGCCTTAGTCTCCACTAGCAATTTCTAATCGCAAGATATTTTTAATCGAAAAAATATAACACATTGTTTTAAATACAAGTGAAAGTGAAAGAGTTTTTCTGCACATGTGACTGAACAATAGTCACAATGGAAAAGATGCAACTTGTCCTATTTCTGCTGCAACGCGATTGTCGCTCAGGGGAAAGATTACGTGAGCAGGTAGGACCTGCATCCACTTGCAAGAGATCAGTCGCAGTTCAGAAAACACAGCGAAGTGACTTGTTTGTTTAGCTGTCTGCATTGTTTGTTTGTTTAAAATGTCTGACAATGAGTTTATTGTTTAGACGAATGCATATATAGTGTAATTGGCAAGGAACTACTAATTAAAGAAGTAGAAAAAAGACTGGCTCTTTATAACAGACAATTAAAGGAATAAAGTGACCGTATTGCTAAGGAAAAACTTTAGATTAGATTTTAG
This sequence comes from Nephotettix cincticeps, assembly GCA_023375725.1. Lineage (NCBI taxonomy): Eukaryota > Metazoa > Arthropoda > Insecta > Hemiptera > Cicadellidae > Nephotettix > Nephotettix cincticeps. The sequence goes on from CM041789.1 coordinate 85,189,299, forward strand.
ATTTTTAAAAATTCTAAGCAAAAGAGCAATCACTCATGCGGTTTCAACTACATCAATAATTGTAAAACTACTTACATTCAGTAATTTATTAATCTCAGTGGGTAGACCTAGAAAATTATCTGTGACTGTGATTTTTCAATCGTGGCGACTATGAATCGCTAGTTGAGGCCGAGCCTTATTGCTACTTCGACTCAGAGAAATAGGTATGATAAAAAAAACTACTTAATCTCACAGTTTGCTGTGTTGATAACCTTATTACCTATTAAAACAAAAGTTTACAAATGAGTAACTGTTCAATACGTTTTAATACCATAATAGACTACTGTAACATTATAGGCTATGGCTCCTGTTTTTATGTGTCTTTTGGCTTCTGTTTTGTTCTTGGTATTAATTTATTTTGTTATGAGTGTTTAACTTAATGTACCTGATGATGCTATATTGGTATATAGTTGTTAAATATTATTACAGCAATAAAGATTTTGATTTTCTACAGGAAAATAAAGCTTATAAACTAAGTTTATACATAAAAATATATATATGTGTGTCATATATGTCGTTTCTAGTTCGTAGCTTCACGGATCAGATTTGTTTGGCTGTGTCAATCCAACATACCTTTGTGTTGATTCCTTGTCCGATCTCCACACCACCATGAGTTATGACTACTGTGCCATCATTTTTGTATACAGATACCATTGCATGAAATGCACCAAGGGTGTCTATTGGGAACCGCATTGGTACTAGACTTATTCCCCGCTTTTTCCAAATGTTTTCCTACAAATGTAATAGTTAACAAACGAGAACAGTTAGTTATGTTATTTTACCTCTTACATGTCAGTTGGATATCTCAACATAAACACCCCATATGATATAAGAAATTGGATTTTTAAATTCTAGTGAATTTGAAAATGTTTCTTAAAATAAATTAAATTTTAACACAGATTAAATTTATAGGAAATAACAACAAAGTGCACATGGAAAATCACCATAAAAAACTTGGAAATGGCCATCTATTTTCATTAATTTAATTAGGTGATAGTGAGTTTGTAGCTTTAATTTTAAATAATTTTTAAATACATACATACATACACACACACACACACACACACACACACACACACACACACATATATATATATATATATATATATATATATATATATATATATATATATATATATATATATAGAGAGAGAGAGAGAGAGAGAGATACATATCATACAATATGGTTCTATTCTCATTTTAAAATTGAAAATAATGAAAATAATGATTTATTCCTTCAATGAATACTCATAAAACAATAATGTAAAAAAGACTTAGGAATTATTACTGACCTATTGCCAGTATTTGGTCAGTAATGTTCTTATCAACTTGATAGTATAAACTAAAAACAGTCTAGAGTTCGGACGGCACCACTTCACTGGTCACTGATAAGGCGTTGTGCTCCGCAGCGTCTGCACGTCCATTATACTAACAGGTTTGGGTCACTTACACAGGACACTAGCAACTAGGAGGACCCATAAAAAATAAAGAAAAAAAAACATAAATTGTATCTCCATCAGAAACCTTTAGGACTGCAACTTTTACGTTATGAGTATCTAAACATGTACTTTATTAAAAAAATTTAAGTCTGTGAGTTCAAAAAGCCAATTGTTTAATTTATTATTGAATAATTTTAGACTAGTTAATGATTTTATGTGACTTGGAATGACATTAAAATATTTTGGTCCAGAGTATATAAATGAATTTCTGAAAACAGTTTTTTTTACTTTGGGGATTCTGAAAATTTGACTATGTACATTTCTGGTTAAATAAAATAATTCATTAGACCCTCTATTTCCACTTCTAATATAAAATAATTTTAAAACTTTAAAAACATATAGATGTTGAATGGGTAAAACTTTTAAGTGAACAAATAAAGGATAAGAGCTTTCTCTGGCATTTTTTTTTAGAATCAAGCGAATGTAATGATTTTGAGTAACTCTAAGTTTTTCAGTTAGATATTTATAAGTGCCACCCCATGCAACAAGACCGTACTGTATTTTTGAGTGAATCAATGCAAAATAAAGGCTTCTGAGCAATGAGATATCACAGATATTTCTTAGGAAGTAAAACTTTCTTAGACTGTACTTAATTTTTTTGTTGAGCTCACAGATATGTTTCTCCCAGGTAAGTCTTTCATCAAATACTACGCCTAGATATTTAAAACTAACTACTTTTTCAATTGTTTGACAGTCACAGTTTGAAATACAACAGTTTAATTTATGAAAAACTAACGGGTGGGGTAGGTCATAGCCCCTAAGATCAAAATTAACAAACTTGGTTTTACAGATATTTATTTCCATATGATTTTTTTCACACCACGATCTTAATGTCTTTAAATCTGAATTAATATTTTCCCATAATATTTGATTGTTTTTGTTAGCATAAAATATTGCAATATCATCTGCGAAAGCATTGATTTGTCCCTTTAAATTTTGAAACAGAAGATCGTTGATGAAGATCAAAAACAAATTTGCAGAGAGAACCGCGCCTTGAGGCACCCCAAGGGTGACGGGGAGAGGCCCGCTGAGGGTCCCAGCGACTCTGACGCGCTGACTACGGCCCGTCAGATAGCTACGGAACCAGTCCAAAGCCACTCCTCGTATCCCCAGCGCCGACATTTTTTGAAGCAATATATTATGATTCACAGTATCAAAAGCTTTTCTAAAGTCTATAAAAAGTCCTGTTACTTTTTGGTTCTCATTGAAATTACTATAAATGTAATCAGTTACTTTAACTAAAGCATCCTCCGTGCTTTTCCCTTTCGTAAAACCAAATTGGTTATCACTTAAAAAATTACATCTCTTTAAAAACTTAACAAGCCTAGATTTCATAATTTTTTCAATTATTTTGGAGAATATAGAAAGTAAGCTTATCGGTCTTAGATTGTTAACTTGGAGATTATTAGGTTTTTTCAGGAGAGGTACTACAATACTAAGCTTAAGGTCATCTGGGAATATTCCTGTGCTAAAGCTTAAATTTATTATGTGTGAGAGTATAGGGGCTATTTCATTTGCTATAGTCTTAATTAATATTACATTAAAATGATCATATCCTGACGATTTTTTATTTCTTAAATTATTTATCGTATCAATGACTTCAACTGGTGTTGTAAAGTTTACAAAGAAAGAATTTACTCTATTTACAAGATCACTATGATTAGTATTTACATAGGATTGATCACAAGGAATGCTGGTAAAGTATTTGTTTATTTCTTCAGCAACGTTATCATAACCTGTTATCAAAGTACCATCAGTTAGAATTATCTTTTCCAGCGTTTGGGAACTACATCTTTCAGTGAGATTGTTTATTATTTTCCATTGCTGAGATGAATTTCCTTTGCAGTTATTTAGTTTATGAGCATAATACAAATTTTTTGTCTGATCTATCTCTTTTTTTAATCTATTTTTTTTTTTTTTTTTTTTTTTTTTTTATAATAATCACTTTATTTTACAATAATATACATACAATACTGTAAAATACATGTAATTATTATTATCAGTCCAGGCATGGAATTCCCTCTCGGAAACGCTTTTCTGCACTACTTCAAGAGGGTGCCTTTATGTGCCCAAAGGGCAATACGTCCTCGTATTCCCTCCTTATTTAGCTAAACGGTGCACTATAGCTGTTCTTCTCTCTTTTGACTGAGCACCCTCTTGAAGAATTCAGCGACACAATTCCACGATGTAGGGCTTGATAACATAAGGTTTACGATACCGTCCGGTGATATTCGGCCTATGGCTGCCTCTAGATTAGAACGTTCTTCTTCCCATCTTCTACAAAAGAATATGGTGTGCCGTGCATCGTCATTCGCTGAATCGCCATACTGACATTCTGGGGTTTCGGCTTTTCCCATTTTATATAGGTAGGCTCCAAAGCAACCATGGCCAGTTAGAAACTGCGTCGTGAAAAAATTCACCTCCCCATGATTTCTTTCTAACCACATAGGAAGATTGGTGATCAGGGCAGCGGTCCATCTACCTCTCTCCTCCTGCTCCCAGCGACTTTGCCACTCCTCAAGAGTTTGTCTCCTTGCTTCAGCGTGACTCAAAGTGCCATTTCCTTCAAAAATTTTCTTTCTTTCAAAAGCTAGGAGGTCGATGGGTATGACCCCCGCAACAATGAGTACAGCTGGTTCCGATACGGTTCTGTAAGCGGATACGATCCGAAGAGCAGCTCTTCTCTGCACTGATGCCAATTTTCTCTTGTACCGCTTCTTCTTCAGTACATCGGCCCATAACTCACATCCGTAAAGCATTACAGAGTTAGTAATGGACATGAGTATGCGCCGTCTACTTTGAGTAGGGCCTCCGATGTTAATCATCAGCCTTGACAGGTTTGCCACAATCCTTTCGGCTTTCTCCGCTACAGAGGATACATGGTCCGAATATGACAGGCGAAAATCCAGCTGAACACCCAAATACTTCACTACTCTCTTCGTTTGGACCTCATCACCATCAAGCGAAAGCCGCAAAACAGGGTTGAGTCTCCGTCTGGAAAGCAGGACAATCTCGGTTTTTTCTGTTGCCAGAGAAAGACCATGGTCACGCATCCAGTCCATCACCTGAGACATTGCAAGATTTTTTAATCTATTACAAAACTTAGAGTAGTAGTTCTTAAAATTGTTATCATATGGTCTTCTTTTCATTATTGTATACAGTTTGCTACGTTTATTTATTTTACTTAAAATACGATTTGAAATCCAGGGGCTCTTAAGTTTTGCTTTATCCAGCCTACTTATCACTGTGACATTTCTAGTGCAGCTATTTACCACAGTACTAAGAATATTGTAAAACCGATTGTAACATTCATTAACATCTGATAATGAAAGACAGTCATCCCAATTAACAAAACACATCTTTTGTTTCACTAATTCATAATCAATAATTCGTTTACATATCTCAGGATTACTGTTTTCTTTAAGGGCAGAATTATTTTTTCCTACTAGCACCAATCCTAAAATACAGTGATCGGTAAGTCCGATATCAAAAATTGCACTCTTAAAATTGTTTGTTTTCCTATTTTTTATAAAACAATGGTCTATACACGTTTTGCTATTTGGCGTAATTCTTGTTGGAACATTAACTAGAGAACAATATCCATTGCAATTAAATATATTTTGGTATTCTAAGACATGTTTTGATTTAGAGTTTAATAAATTTATATTGCCGTCAGCAAAATATATCGTGTTGTTGCGTAAGCTAGGTAAAATATCTGAAAGTTCATTGATAAACCTATCCTCAGTAAAACTTTGTAGCCTATAAACACAAAAAAGATTAAAAAACAATTTATCTATTTTTATCTCCAACAGAAGGTTGTCAGCAGTTACCATTTTTTTCATATTTATATCAAAAGCATTTATGTTATCTTTAACAAAACAAACAACTCCACCGGCCCTATAATCATCATTACAGCAACTGAAAATGTTATAACCTGGAATGTTGTATAAATTAATTTCGGATGAAGATATCCATACCTCACTAAAAACAATGAAGTGAACATCATTGTCTAACTGGTTGAATTCGACCAAAAAACTATTAAAGTTTTTTCTCATACTTCTTATGTTTGTGTAAAGAAAATTTAAACTATTATCATTCTGCTCAGACACAAAAAAATCACTATTTAAATATGTGTAAGTTTTATTAATTAAAGAGTCTACCATATATAATGAGGCAAATTATCAGTACTTATTATATACAAAATTTATAAAATAAAATAAAATAATTCATTTTCATGGTTGCAACCACAAGAGCTTAACTATGGCCTAGCTATAAACCTTACTTCAGGGTTTCTAGTTCATCGTAGGTGTTGATCCTCCTGCATCTTTCACCGTCCGAGCGCCGAACAAAGAATTTCCCATCCCGGCACCACACATACTTGATTCCGACATCCTTGGTCTTCTGCTTCAACTTAGCCAGAAACTGCTTATTCTCCGGTGAGAGATGTTCATTTACGAAAATCCTGTTGGGTGGGTAGGCTTGGTTGATGTCCTTCGTGGTAATTGTCCTTTTCTCTTTGAATTTTCTGATCCAGATGTCCCTTGTAGTCCTACTCTGGAACTGCACGACGAGGGAGGGCAGGCGGTCTCGTTTGTAAGAGGGGATTCTGTGGGCCGCTGCAACCTGGGACCCCTGTAGCTCCACACCTAGCGCTGTACCTACATCTCTGATGATATCTAGGACATTTTCATTCGGTGTTTCTGGTATACCGCTGATCTCAATATTATTTTTTCTAGTGTATTGTTCTAGGTTTCTCATACGTTCTGTTAGATCAACGTTTATTTTTCTGAGATCTGAGTTTTGATTTTTTAGCACTGCATTTTCCTTTTTTAATTCAGATATTTGAGATTGGATACCTTGTACTGCATTACTGACAGTGTCAACAGAGTCCGATAGAAATTGTACGGATGATTTAAGCTCAGTTACTTCCTTTTTAAAAGTTTGCATTTCAGAAAATATTTCTTTTTTTAGGTTATCTATAACTTTAACAAGAAAGTCTTTTGTTAATGCATTTGTTGTATCAGATGAAACTGATTTAATACTGGATTGAGTAGAGGAAGGGTTTCTGCATTCTTTACATACCCATTCTTTTCCAGATCGCAGCTTTCTACCTTCAAAGTCGTCCTTTACACAATTATAGTGAAATAACCTTTTACAGTTTCCCGTACACTTCACATCACTATCTCCACGATCACAGGCAATATTACAGACGCCGCAAAGCACTGACATTTTATTTTAGGGGCAGTCTAGTAAAATCTGAAAAAACCGCACGTTGTAACGCGACGGCACAAACTGAACACGTGGCGATCTCGTAGAACGGAGCGGAGCAACGCTAGCTAGCTCTTATCTGCTCGAGAGTCCGAGCCGAACTGAATTGAATTGCCATCATAAAAATTGATTAAAACAAAGAGTAATACCAAGGGACTAACTATTTAGATCAGATGGCAGATTTTATTGATACCAAAACAATTTTTTATTTTCAATATGTTTTCTGTACAGCTCAACACACTTAAGTTGATGATAGTTTTTACCTTTTATCAGCGAATCTCTCACAGGGAAGAAGCTATATTAGGTCTCATGACAAGACTTAAGCCTGGGACCATAGTATTTTTTTGTTTTTAGGTGCCCAGAGGCAAAAAAATAGTGTGTGTGTGTGTGTATGTGAACACCATAACTCTCGTAAAAATGGTCCCATCAAGACCAAATTCGGAAGAGATGTGTATTCCTACATTTGCTCGGACGAGTTCGTAATCCAGACATATAGATCCAAACAGGTAGTTTGGGGGGGCGTTTTACTTAAAAATTGGGTTTTTTTGTGTTTTTCATGTTATTTAAAAAAATTTAAATTTTATGTTTCACCGTTAGATTCAGCTTAAAACACAGTATGTTGTATTTTGGGACTCCAATGTTAATCTTATGGAGGATAACAAAAAAATTATATTTTACTGATCATTCTATATTTTTTGATAGAACTTAGTATTTGGCTTCATGTGGTTGAGATCCATCCATTTATGCTTAAAAATCATAGCTTATGTGTCTATCATCGCAGCTAACCTGCATACTCTTTTCCCATGTCAATCATATAGGGAACAGGCAAATGACTCTCATATTTATCAACAGATATTGATAAAACTTCATATATTATTATTATTATTGTTAATTTACTGTTTTGGAAATTCGCTGAGTATACAGGTCTGCCGCGACGGGGTATTATATTTTATTTCGTGCTCAACACACTTAAGTACGGTACCTCGTTAAACTTTTCAACTAAAGCTTTTCGACTGTCATAATCCGACTTTTCTCTTAATTGTTCAATCATCTTATCAATTGGATACTTCTTATCCAAATTCTTCATTCTTACTGAGAGAGGATCTTTTCCAACTTCATGAGCAATATGTTCCATTATGTGTTCAGCTATCGTCACAGCCTCTAAGGTACCTAAAAAATACATGTATCTTATATATTTGGTCACACACAAAATCCAACTGCAGTTTTAATGTTTATTCTTAATCAACCCAAGACAAACACAAAACAATAATAAAATAACAAAGTAAAAATTGATTTCAAAAGAAATAAAATGAGTTTTTTTGCTTATTAATAATTTAAATTGTATAATTTACTAAAGAATTTTTACAAAAATACTAACATTACTGTTATTGTGCCAAGAACATTGAGAAATACTAAGATCAGAGACAGATCATATTTTCTAAGACAAAAAGGAGCTAATTTATTTAAGATGTTGAGTTTGTGTGACCTAACATTTTACAAATTGTCATGAGATAAAAGATTTCTTTAAGATAAAACTCAAATTTTTATACATGTTGAAATTAATGATTAAATTACATATTTAAAATTTTGATACTGTAACTAAATACTCGATACTGTAAACTAAATCTGTTTTAGGATGGCAGCCATTTAAAATGTTTAATGCCGAATTTCACAAAAACCGTTATAGCTAAAACACAACACTATAAACTGGACATCACGAAGAAGTCTGTTGTATCAACCACATAATACATAAATTTTCCTGTTTCCTTTGAAGCGTAATAAGTACACATAAACAGGTTGATAGGATGTATTTTCCTGACAGAACCTCTCATGACAGAACAAAACAATAGAAATAAAAATTTTAGAAGTTGCCTAGCAACGTGTCAGCTGGTCGTCGCACAGCCCCCTGCAGAGACCGGAGGTCCAGGAGGGGAACTTTCACCCATTTTACAGCACTGCGGACGTAGGAGAAGGGCGTTGGATTCGTGGTGATGAAAGCAGGCTTCACCCAATTAAGACTGACACTATCGTTCTGTGCCGTTGATGAAGATCGTTACAGTCTTGTCGTCCCGTGTAATGACAAGATGCGGGCTGGTGAAGGGTGGCTCAAGGAAACTCTGAACTCTGTCATCCCTGAAGCTGGGTTTTCCTAGGCGCGGAAGCGGAGGGCGGAACGCGGAGAGCGGAGTCGGCTCTCCTCTGTTCATTCGTACAACAATAGTTCTGTTTTCCTAGAAGCGGATTCGGCCGGGCGGAACTCGCTCGTCCGCCCTCCTCTGCTCCAAGAGCAGAGTAGTCCGCTGTCCGCTGGTGGAATAGGTAGGTGCACGTGCTTGTTGTAGTGTTTATTTTGATTTTTGTGGATTTTGCGTGCGTATCAAGCAACATGAGTAGGTTTATTGCCTCCGATGATGAACAACTTATTGAGTTGGTTCACGGCCACCCAATGATTTGGAATTTAACAGAGAAAAACTATAAGAATGTTGCCAAGAAAAAAGTCATATGGAGTGAAATTGAGAAGATGTTAAAAAGACTTTTAGAAAGTTTAAACTTTGATTAAGGAAAAATAAGGAAGTTTAAACCAAATTCAAAGTTAAACCAGTTTAATTTAAACCACACACGGCGAAAGTGGTTCTAAACTTATGTTTATCGACTAATAGTTGTTGGTTTTTGTGGTTAAGAAAACAGTTTCTTATTGAATGGGTATTTAATAAAAATTTTTTGAATACTTGAATATTTTTTTACCTGAGTGTTAGTGCCAGTTTCATATCCACTGGAATTGGCAATGCATTTCTATTATAAGCCTGGGACTTCAGTTCTTCTACATCTTGGATATCCTTGTATAAGCCGTAGAACTCGTCTTTAGTGAATCTAAAGTACTGTTTAAATCTAATTTCATCGTCAATTAAATGGTTATTTATCAAAATTTTATAAACTCCTTCACTTTCACGCATTTTAAACATGTCACTTGTACACTGTCGGTCCTTCTCTAAATGCAGTAACAACAATTCCTCCTCCTCCACTTCTTCCTCCTCGTCCTCTTCCAACTGTAATAACACAGCATGCCTGGTTTCAGCATCCATGTTGACTTCACTCTACGACTGTGATTATACAACTGAGCAGTGAGCATCAGTTCCGCTCTCCACCAGAATTAAGTCCGCGTCTAGGAAAACACAATTCGGCTAGATGAAGACCGACGGGTGGAGAGCCGACTCCGCTCTCCGCGTTCCGCTTCCGCGCCTAGGAAAACCCAGCTTAAGGAATATGTGCCCGCAAGATGAAAGACCTTGGAAAACAAAGGGAACCTGAGAGTTATGATGCGTAGCTGGAACTGGGCGGGGTTGTGACATCTGTTAAAGGAGGCGGACGACAAAATTGTTGGTATAGTCATGATGTTTCGGGCCAGCTGCTGGGATGAGGAATTCCGATGGCAGGCGTAAGGTTTCTCTGTAGAATAGTTCGGCAGGGGAAGCTTTGGGTCTTCCTTTATGGCACTGCGCAAACCCAGTAAGACTAGTGGTAAGGTTTCCAACCATGTCCTATGGGTATGACAACTGAGAGCACTCTTCAGCTGACGATGGACGTATTTGACCATCCCATTGGCATAGGGGTGGCAGCTGCAGGAGATGCCTAGGGCCCGAAAGAGTTGAGACTCATATTGTCTGCCTTGGTTGGTAGTAATGCAAACAGGGGCAACAAAGCGATAAATCCAGCACCGTACGAGAGCGTCGGCGACTTCTTCGGCTTCTAGTGTGTGCAATGGCCAATCTTCAGGCCATCTGGTGAACCTGTCGATGGCTGTGAGACAATATCGGTAACCTTTAGCGTGGCTAAATGGACGATTAGGTCAATGTGAATGTGTTCGAAACGTGAAGAAGGCGTAACGAAGGTGCCGGTAGGGGTGTGCACATGCTGGGAAATTTTGTTTCGCTGGCAGTCCAAACAGGTATGTGTCCAGGCACGGCAGTCTTGTTGTACTTGTGGCCAAACATAGCATTGAGACACAATCTTAGATGTAGTGCATGTTAAGGGTGACTGAGATTGTGTAAGGCGTCAAACACTTTGAGACACATAGTGGCACGTACGTAAGGAAGAGGTCGGCCCATTCCGGTATCACATACAGCAATACTTCAGAGCCAGGAACTCTGGTTGTCCCAAGGTTTAGAGCCGAGCTATGTTGGAGCAGATCTTAGAGTTCAGCATCATCCTTTTGAGCTTTTGCAAGCGCAACGAAATTGATGGAATTGGCTGCAGTCACGGAGTTGACATGACTCATTGCGTCTGTGACAATGCTTTAGGATTCGCAGATGTGACAAATATCCGTAGAACTGAGAGATGAAGGAAAGCTGATTCAACTGAACTGGGGGCAGCTTTTCACGGGTTTGCAGAAATGTGAATGTTAGTGGTTTATGGTCGGTGAAAAAAGTGCAGTGTTGAGTCTCAAGTATATGTCAGAAATGCTGGACAGCGAGTTAGACGGCGTGCAGTTCTCTGTTGTAGGCTGGCCATTATAATTCACGAGGAGTTAGCTTTCTCGAAAACAGTGCTAGTGGCTAATTAGCTCCATCGACAAACTGTTGAAGGCAAGCACCTACTGAACAAACCAAGGCGAACAAACCAATAGATGCAGATGGTTCTGGGTGTGTTAGCCTGATGGCGTTGGCGAGGTTGTCCTTGCAGGTTTGGAACACGAGTTCCAACTCGGGTATTCAAGGAAAAGGCTGACTTCCTCGCAGACCAGATCGTGCCGTATTGAGGGCTGCTTGATAATCCGCGGCTCAGTTTACAAACCGGCGATAGAAATTGATCATGCCAAGGAAACGGGCTACGTCTTTCACTGTCGACAGAAAACAGAAATCGAGGCCGGTCAATGTTTAGTCGATAAAACTTTGAACTGGCTGCCCGGCATCCCGAAGTCCAAAAGACATTAAAGGCAATTTAAATCGACCAGATGGTTGGTGTTGTTATGGCTGTCTCCTTGATGTCTGCGGAGAGAAAAGCCATGGAGATGATGGCCAAAATCATGGATTTATCGTCCCGGATACTTGTCAGGGATTGTTCTAGAATTGAGCGCCCGATAGTCACCACAAGGACGCCAGCTGGTTTCTTAGGCACCACGTGAAGGGGAGGACTAAGGTCCATCTGAATGGTACGCTATTCCTTCCTTTATCATAGTGTCGAATTCTTTCTTGGCAATTCGTAAGCAATCTGGAGCAAGGCGACATGGGCAACTGGTAACTGGTGGTCCCTGAGTTGTCTTGATTTAATGAAGAGTACCGTGCTTAACCACGTGACGTATCCCTCTGGAACGAGTCAGGTTAGGGAATTTGTTTAGAATGCTGCTGAAGGTGGAAGGTACAGCTGGATGCAGGAGTTTTACGCTGGGCTGTTTAAACATACACAATAAGTACAGGAGTGGAAAGGCCAGTCTTGGAATCTATTAGGTGATTGTTGGCGCAGTCCACAAGAAGTTTGTAGTGAGCTAGGAATCTGAGCCAATGATTGGAATAGATACGATGAAGCGCCAGGTATGTGTGTGTATCCGATTCCGAGGTCTATAGTGAAGAGCACGGGACCAAAAGTTTTGATGCATGAGTCATTTGCAGTTTGTAGATCATAACAGGCGTCAAGATTGCGACCTGGAAGGAGGTTGCGAGGATAGCAGCTTATGTCAGATCCGGAGTCTGCCAGTATATTTTAACACTGACCTTGTCAATTGTGAAAACACGGCGATTGAGTGGAATTTGGCAACCGACCGCCGCTAGTATCGGCTGCCATTGGAGTTTGACAGGAAGGTGCAATGAGCTGAGCATTTCTTAGCCTTGCAGCCAAACTTTTGATGGTACCAGCATTCGCTAGTGTTGGAACTGAAAGATTCAGAGGATGAACTTCTATTGGAACGCGGTCGTGATTTACCACGGGGTTGTGGGTACCGAGAGCGGATTTGAAGCATGGATTTTAATTCACTAATCTGATTAGCATGGGTGTCCACACATGCTGATATTGTATTAGTTGAAGTGCCAATCTTGGAGCTGTGGCAAACCCTGATGTTTGGTTGGCAATAGCAATGTTGGAGGTTGTTGCTAAGGGATTGAAGTGGGCAGGAACTGTGGCTGTCATGTCCATAATTTTGACGGCGATTGTGGCAAGCTGGTCTCTAGTGATGGTTGGGTCAAATGTATGATCGCCTGAACATGAAATGGTAGATGTTGCTCAAGAAGATGCAATTGAACGGGAAGGATTAGATCAGTCCGTAGATGAATTGCTGTAGGGTGATCGCAATTACTATATTTCTTGCTAGCTATAAAGCCATTTTCCAATTTTACGGCTTAACAACAATTTTAGACTAAAAAGTTTAAGTAAACATGTCTTAATAGGCCAAAATAATGTATGTGTAACTTTGTAGGCCACACAACCTATTACATAAAATAAATTGCGGGTTAATTAATAAATAAATTAAGGGTTAAAAATTTAAACATTTTAAATAGCCGCTATATTAAATCGGACTCGCTTTGCTCACCCCAGGCCCCCTTAATACTGTCGGCAGAATCACTTGTCCTAATCATCAAACATTTACACTTTTAATCCATAGAACATATTTTAAGGCATTTTTTGAAAAAAAAGAAACACTTCTGTACATAGTAATAACTAGGGGTCTGCGGTGCACCGAAAAAATCGGTACGGTACGGTTCCAGCCTTGTACCGAACCTCGGTACAGTACAAGAATTTTTCGGTACAAGTTCGGTACGGTACAAATAAGGAAAAATTAAGTCACTATCCAGTCTAGGTAGCCATCAAATAAAACTATGGAATATCTCCTGCCGAAAACATTGAATAAAACCCGGCCGTTAAAGGCTTTATACCTTACAAGTAATAAAGAATTACAACACTGCCCAGATGTACGGCAAAATACTGAACGTAAGACTGACTCATAGCGTGTTGGTGAATGATCATTTAAAATAAAACAATTTCACCAGGACTTCAGGAATATCGGGCAACCAGCCATCTCCCTGCCGGCTCTAAATTATTGTGCATTTCCGGCTTATTATCGTATCCACGTATAGCAGCTTACGCGATCAGGGAACCGTTCCTCCTTTTGACGCAACAAAATAGTCGTACCAGTATGAGGCTCGTATTAGTCGTGTTTCAAATAGTGATGGGCATGCCTATGATTTTTTAATCCCAGTGAAAACCTTTTAAACTGTGATTCATGATTCTTTCAATTGATTCGTTCTTTTTCCTCTGACAGTCTGTTGACGATGTTATGACCAATACAGAACTGTGATTTGCCGTATTGATCTCGCTCTTTCGAGATTTTCACTCAAATAAAATAAAAAATCATAATGATAAGGATATAATTGAATAAAGGAAATAAATAACTTTTATTATTTAACAATATTTTCTGTATTTCCTCATTAGTTGAACCCCTCAAATCCGAACTAATTGGGACTGAAGCCTGTTCTTCCAAATACTACGTACTTATTTCGTCACTGTATTCGCGCGGTAACCGACGGGTTATACAGGCTGTGCGTGACTCAATAAGTTCATTATGGGCAGTGACCTTGGCGGGTCGAGCCTGTGCTAAAAATAAACCATTCTCCCCCTACCCTTACTAACAGGGATGCGTATCGCGTCGGTCTACTGTCTGTGTCTAGTTTAGTGAGCGTTTACCTGCTCACTAAATAAGTGCATCTATAACAACCGACATGGCTTGGAATTCATGTGAAGATTTTCTTCATTTCAACAGTTAAAGATAACAGACTTTAAGCGAAAACCCCTGACTTTGTTAAACCTTGAAAAATAAGTTTATGTGATTAATTTTTTTTAGTTTCCAGCTATTTCTTTTTTTTATTTCTTAGAATATGTTCAGATGTGAGGGGTTCCATTTGTAATATTAAAATATTACCACTTTAAATAAAAAAAAGCCCTTTGACATTTTATGAAAGTGTTTCATTTAATTTGAACAATTATTGTGATTGGTTGAATTAAATATAATAAACCAGGACAATATAAAACATAGGTCTTGGCTAGGGGTATTGACTCAGTATATTTTCTGTATTTTTTGTTCTGCAATAAAATACATAATAGTTTTTTATTTTGTTTGTTCATCCTTAGTGTAATATATACTTGAAAAGATTATTTCCCCTTATTAATTAGTTACAACATAAACTATAAAGTTTAAATAATTATTAATATGTTTAATATGATATGTTTTTTAAAGAATGGATTTAAAAATCATATTACATTTTGAAAATTAGTACAGTAAAATATTTCTCCTGACATTGTATATTTTTTTAAACTCCTTTCTCTATGTTTTCACTAATTAAATTCTGGAAAATACTTATGAAAAAAAGGATGAGATCAGTTAATGTTACTGGCGGCATTATTCTTGTGTACCGTACCGTACCGAATTTGTACCGAGAACCGAGGTACAACAATTTGTACCCTGCAGACCCCTAGTAATAACCAAACAAAAGTCTTAGCAGGTACTGCTAGTTAGTTAGTACGTATAAAGTTCAATTTACCTGGAGATCTACACCAAATGTTGCAGGGTTTATCAGTTTTAACATCAAACATACTTGCACCCCAAGTACTAGATTCATAAACGTTTCCAAAAGTTGGAAAAAGGAAGAGCATGACGACAGAATCGTTGAGAGCAACGCCATTATCTGCATACAGGTTTGTTTTTAAATACTGAATCTCACCGTCTTCATTCACCCCTGCCTGGAATATGAATTTTAAATATAAAAACAAATCTAACTGACCACATCAAAATATAAAAAAAAATCCTTAAAAGGGCCCAAGTAAAACATAAAGCATATTGGATAAAAGTTAACCCTTTGGATAAGTAAATCACTTGGGTTCTAAAAAATAGCATAGTTGAGCACTATATTTAAATTACCCATAATTCTAAAATAAGAACTGTATAGCAAGAACAGTTCTTATATATTAATTATAGTAAAATAATATAATAAATATTATTCAATATAAACTTTTAATCAGACTATAAAAATTTATCTATACAAGTTTAATGTCAATCAAAATATAAAATTTAGTACTCGATTTCATAAAATTATGCTATTTAAATAAATAATGATTTGTTTGAAAGAGTTTTTGGTTGTTTGGTTTTGGAGTTGTTTGGGAAAGAGAAATTTAATAGTTTTAGTCACCTCGTAGTCAAAATAGTGGGGATAACGTTTGCCGATAGCCTCCATCACAGACTCCATCTTGACAACCATCCTGACTGGTCTGTTGAGGAGATGAGCAGCAAGGCTAACAGCACATCCCACAAAGTTTCCTCTGGTCAATTTACCTCCGTAGCTCCCTCCAACACGACGCACGTACATGTTTATGCTGAAAACATTAGTCAATATTACTATCTACAGTATACATATATTCCCTCTAAAACACATACGTCAGGAATGTGCCCAGTATCAATTAAAAAAATAAAAATGTCTATTGTTTTACTTGTCTAAAAGATAAAATCAAACAAAAAATTTAATATTAAACTAATTTTATAAATAAATGTGGTATTATTGGCTGAGGCGGAGGCATGTCCTATAATGCAGCTACTTGGAGGTCACTAATTGTGGATAGTTACAAACAATGGCCAGTGGAGATGGTGAGAATTAACATCTGCACCATTTCAATCTATGTTTATCTGTAAAGACGATCCACATAATTAAACCCGTTTTTAATTCAGAGTTAAAATCGTGGTTCTGACCTCACGTTAAACTGCAAGTCCCTTAGATGCTTTTGAGTGTTAGGCTATTAGTTAACAGTGCTGTCTAACGAGAACGGCAGTAACAAAACTAAAAAATAGTGCTTCAATCATCTTACATTCATTTATCATGCATATTTATTTGGCTTAAAATATGATCCTGGGTAGGTCGTCATTTCAGTGGAAACATAAAGGAAAATAAAGTATAAAGTTATTAGTGCAACTGCATTATCTCACCCCAAAGATAATAGTCAATTCATCAGAAAAAATACCAAACAACAAATATATTCACTAGCTGAAATCATTTTTTTTTTACAAATTTACTTTATTTTCTCCTCCTCATCTGCTACTAACAAATTTACTCTTTCCCAATATTTACAAAATGAGGAAATTCATACTTTGTGCAAAAGTTTAGCTCAGCAGAAAAATAATTTTTGAAAATCTTAAACCTTATTGCAAAACTATGAATTGAGGCAAATTTGTTGACCGCTTAAACAATTAAAAATAGTTGAAATATGAAGGAGTATAATTGTAAAGGATTAAAGTGTCTTCACAATCTATAAAATAAAAGGGTTAAGCCACTACTCAACATTTCCAATTTGTATCTTTAGATTTCTCTCTCTTGTTTTCCGATACCTCTGTTAGTTCTATTCTACTGTGATAACTTTTGGAATTTTGTTCAACCCTATAAAAAGTGTGCTAAAAGTACACTTTCGTGTACAATTACTAAAATAAAAAAATCTTTTAACAATAATTAAAAGAATAAATGTTTTTTAGATATTCGACATTAGGCCTACTCCATGGATGGAGTTAAGAGGAGAAATGCCCCCCCCCGACCTTTTAAAAGTTTTATGAATCCCAACAGTTTTATTTTAATTTTTTATTTGAAACACAGATAATTTGATGATTTTTACTGTGGTAAATGTTTCTTTTCTCTATTTTTAGTTTCATTGTGGATAGCCTCTGGATCTTTAAAGAACATTATGGTTTAAAATACCTTTCTATTGATGGATCCTGGTGTAGTTTTTCGACTACGGCCGTTTTGTGTTTCTTGAACACATCATCAGGTCTTGATTATTGCCGTCAACTGTTTACATTACACTAAAGCACTAAAACACTACTATTTTCAATAACACTAAACATCGAGAACAGCTATTTACAAGAAGGGCGCGAGGTGCGCGGCGAACGGTGGTTGAGTCGGGACTGTCACATTCCAGGGGTGTCGGCCGCACTTTCTCTTCCTGGTGAATCATCCATCGGGCCTTTCCGACGTCCTTTGTTGCGTATTTGCATGGGCGTGTTATATATGATATTTGATTGGAATGACTGTTTTTCGTTGAGTATGTTGTCTGGATTTTGTTTGGTTGCTTTGTATATTTTGAATTCTTCTATTGTGTTTAAATAGTTTCCTTTGGTGCATAAATGTAGAATTTTTAGATTATGTTGGGCATTAGTGTAGTTGTGGTTGTTGTTGATGAGGTGATTGGCATGAGCGGATTTGGTTGATTTTTTTGGTAGGTGCTCTTTGAATCGTGTGGTGAAGGATCTTGATGTTTGACCGATGTAAAAATCAGATTTTTATCAATCCAATAAAATCCAGACCACATACTCATAGAGGGTTAAATGAAACTCATAGGACTCCAACATTCCTGAAATGTGGGCTACAAATAATTAAAGAAAATAACGTGTACCTATTCTCTGATATATTGAGGAGCAGGGCGATAGCCTCCTGAACTGCTTGCATCCATTGTGTGGTGCAGAAGACATTTAGTCCATCCTCTACAGGCACCACCAAACATGACAACGTCTCCATCGTGAAATGATATTGCGATTCCATCTTCCACTCACCTTTCACCACCTTCTTCACATCGGCTGAAAGTATTATATATTTTATATTTTGCTCTCTTACCTTTTACTCATAAAATGTAAATTATTTTTTTGGATTTATTATTTTTGTTTATTAATAACAATATTCAAAATCTACACAAACAATATTTCCATTGAGCCATACAAATAGTTTCTTCTAGTTGGCATTTCGTCATAAGCCTTCTTTTTTGGTCTGAATTTTGACTAATCTATTCTATTCTCTAAAGTTTTATGTTTTAATAAATACAAAGTGTCAAATACTTTACCTTTTGCAACTGATGGTTTGTCAGCTACCTTGATGATTCTTGAAATGTCTTTACTTTTTACTATTTGGCGAATGTCCAGCAAAGGTTTCTTCCTGTTGGTAATTGTGATAATAACTAGCTCCGCAGCCTGGTCTGCCACTTCTTGAGTCTCAGCCACAACCAAGCCTACAGCCTGACCAGCGAACAATACATCTTTGTCTGCAAACAGCTGTGGTGACAAAACAACACACTAGGATAAATTAATCACGAAAAAATAGCTAGCAGGGAAACTATTGGTAACCAATTGAATGGAAAATAAGACATGTGGTTGTTATGCAAAAACAAATTGAGTTGAGACCCTCAATAGGTTTTTTGTCTTTTATACCTGAACCATTTTTCACATTTCAATAAATAGTCCAAACCCCTTATTGTGTTGTTTCTACCCAAAATCAAACTGTTGTTAAATAGTTACTGTACTTAGTTTATGGTTAAATGAACTTTAAGTTTAATTATTAATTTGGGTTTGAAATTGCCTGAAATTATCTGGCTATTTTCCATGGGGTAAACGTTCAAAATTGTGATACTTTGTAATGTATATTCAAAATATACTTAAAAAGTTAATTGATATAAAGAACTTTTTTATATTTTATCGTAGACAGAACAACAAAAACAAAATGTATAAACAAATTAGTTAATTCGTTGACACTAAATCTTGTGGAAGACAGAGTAGAAGCAAGATACTTCCCCTTCCTTCTAAGACTAAAGTCTAAAGACTACTGCCTTCCTTATTTTCCTATATTTCCTGTATTTTCTGATGCCGTAGGTTTACACTGGACAGTGCTGCTGCGACGGTATGTGTGGCGCTCTCAGTAACTACAAGTCAGTGCCTAGGCGAATCACGTAAGCGACTGTTTTGATTGCTGTTTTGGTGTTTTTTGCATAGTTTTTGCTCTAAAATGTCGGACCCGGATGATCCGGACTACGTATTCAGTGAGGGAGAAGGTGATGTGTCAAGTGACGATGAAAATGGTGGTAGTAGTGACAGTGAGGAAGAAAGTAATGATGAAGATACACCAATAGACTAATAACCCTACTTGGTCTTTGCAGACAGCAGGCATGTGAGACATACCTTTTTGAGGGGAACCGGGACTAAAAATAAATGTACCAGGTGAGGGTAGTCCTAGTGATTGGTTTTGGTTGTTCTTTGATGACATTACCTTACAGTCTATAGTTACATATACAAATAAATATGTTGAACAACTTTACTATGGCCCACAGCTGCAACCTAAATCAAGAATAGGAAAGTGGAGGGAACTAACGATTCCTGAATTGAAAAGGTTTATTGTCCTAATGTTTCACATGGGTGATATAAGACTAAGCCGGATAAGGGACTACTGGAAAACAGATGAGATGTACGACCTCTTGTATTTTCGTAAACATATGTCAAGAGATAGATTTCTGATTATTTTCAGATGTTTAAATTTTGCAGACGTCACTAAAGAGTCTAATGACAGATTGGTGAAAGTACGATTTTTGATAGACAGTTTCAACAATACCATGGTAAGGAGCTACTAGCCTGGGAAAGAGCTGTCATTGGATGAAGGCATGATTTTGTGAAGAGGAGGACTCTTATTTCGTCAGTACCTCATGGGAAAGAAGTATAAATATGGAATAAAAGTTTATTCTCTTTGTAAACCTGATGGTTTACCACCACCTTTACTAGAATAAATCTATTCTGGTAAAGGTGGGGAATTGGGTGCAAAGGGACATGCCCAAAAAGTTGTTTAGTGTCTCATGACTGGAATGATTCGTAATGGTCACTCATTGTATATGGACATTTATTACAACAGTTTTGTGGTGTCAAGTGAGTTACTCAGGCGGGGTATATACTCGACTAAAACACCAAGGGCCGACAGGAAACATAATCCTGATGACGTGAAAAGAGCAAAGCTACAAAAGGGCGAAATATTTGCTAGATACACGGAGGGTGTTCTAGTTGGAAAATGGCAAGATAAACGTTCAGTGATGTACATATCTACAGAACACGATAGGTTTATTAAGGAACAAAAGAAACTAGCTCCGCGAGAAACCCCTTCCTATCATCGATAAAATTTAGTACAGTACCTATAAGTAAATAATTTTTTATATTTTTTTGGTAGGAGGGGTGAGTACCCCAAATGCTTTGCCCTTGTGCCCCCTCCAAGACTGCAGCCGCCTCTGCTCAGGAGGTGACATTCCAGAAGTTACGTAGAGGTGTCTGGCGTCTAAACCTTAAGGGGTTTTTTCTTGGCAAAGTTTTCTCAGAGTTTGTTTCATGGTACCAACGTATTTTTCAACTTGTCCATTAGAACAAGGATGGTAAGGCAGTGTGGTCACATAGTTGAATGAATGAATGAAACAGAAATTTATTCCTCAACAATATAGATAATACAATTATTTAGACACAATTGACACAATCTTAACTTACACATGATGAAATATTTAACAAAAATAACTATGGAATAAGCCTACAGGCAAGAATGCCTGTGCGTAGGCTCAGGTGGAGTCATAAAAAATATGATGGAAATGATTAGGAAATAATTATTGTATCAATCGTCCGTCAACAGAAGAGGAAAAGAAGAATTTTAAGAATGAAAACCTTCACTCTTATAGACCAAATTCTCTTACTATTCATTTATATTATTTCAAGTACAAAAAATAAAACAAAAATAAACCACTTAATGGAGCTCAGATGAAATTGGGAGCAAGGTTGCCCAAATCTTGGCAAAATGAAGCAGGAACGTATGTGTGTGTGTGTGTATGTATGCGAGCATGTGTTTGCATGTAAATGAGAAGATACAGGTGAAGTTGAGTGAGTGAAGAGAGAAGTGAAGTTTTTGAACATTTAAGTCAAGTCCAAGTAAAAAATGTAAAGGTTCAGTTGATTCCAAATTCTTTACAAAATTATGAAATTTCTGAGGTAGTAAAACTTGGTCTTTTGTCTGACACTTTGGTTTTACATATTCCGTATCGGTATATCTATAGGTTTACTTGTTTGATTAAAACAGTAGTCGTCATAGAGTTTGATAATTTCTGGCCAACCAGAGTACATCCACGACTAAAAGGAAATAACTGTTCATGAAGAATCCAGCAAAATCAATGTGGATACAAACGTGTCCATAGATGATAACACTTCGGCCATTCACTTAGGAATTTTCCCGGTGTTCTTTCCCAAAAGTTCACTTTGTTGACTTGAGGTTTACAAACTTTTTTACTTCTAATTGCTCACAAAGAATACACATCTGAGGGTGGGATGTACCAAGTAAGGCGTATGAGATTACACTTAAGAAAGTGGAGAGAACTGATAAAAATGGTTGTCAATACTGAGATTTTATCAAAACCACTGACCTACCAAAATCAATAAGACCTATAGTTCATCTAATAACTTTTGTACTGTGAAATGGCTTTTGTATCGGAAGTATCAATGATATTCATTCGATGTAAAATCTCCACACACCGGTGTCGGAACAGTAGCAGTAAATAAAAATCATTATTCCCACTCCTATCCTTATTTGCAACAGTGTGTGCAACTACTTTCAAGCATGATGCTCCTTTGTTTTATATTTGAAATCTAAAAATAGATTTAAGCATTTCAAACCATTGCCATTGAATGCAATCATGATTATTTACATATACAAACTAATTTACCTTTTCTTTGTCCGGAATGAATGGATTAGATGGAGTGAACGTATTTTCCCCTGGAATATCTTTTGCAGAGATAAAAGTCACCACTCCAGGAAATTCCTAGAAAGTATTTTGGAATCAGAACCCTTTCAAGAGTTTAGGAGTTGTGCTAAAAGTACAACATTTGAGTCGGGACGTCATATGACATCCTTACTAAAATTGAAAATAACCTTTAATGATGATTATAAGAAGAAATGTTTTTTTATGATTGTACGCTTTTTTGTATTCAATAAATAAGTTTTAAATATGTTTCACTCTTTTAGTCATTTGTTTTAGATTTTCAACATTAGGCTAATCCAATCCTTTTCCTCTGAGCAAATCCAAGACTTCTTAATACTTATTCATTTAAGTAGCTTGGGTAATTAATTGTAAATTAAACTACCAATACCTAAACTTTTATGTTTCTATCTAAATACTATTTCAACCAATTCAAACACATTTATTCCCATAAAAGAAAACGATATTGCATTAGCATTCCTCTCAGTTTACTTATCTAATTTTTACACTCCAATGGCATCAGCCAATGTGTAACAAGTACACTGTAATGTAACATTAATTAATTCATGCATGAATAATAACAACAAGATGGTAAAATAACATAATCAAGATTATATGCATAATAAATTAGATTACTCAAAGCATGAGATCTAAGAAAAATAAGAGATAATAATATAACAAAGAGAATATGAGATCAGTAATCAAGACAATGTGACGCCCGTGTCAAAGCGTGACATCACTCGAGAAGGAATCTTGACTGCGACTGAATTAAGATGTAGTCCCATTAAGGTGATGTTAGCAGCATAGGATGTTAAAGTTTTGGGGTAGATGAACAAGGATTTTTTTTCTAGTGCCACAGGAAACTCTGAAATTTATTCTTTGGAGAAGATTAATGCAATCAAGTTTCCCTTTGATAAGTTTATACAAGAAGACTATGTCTTGAGAACAACGTCTAGATTCTAGGGACGGTAGAGCAAGAAAGTTTGCTACATCTTCCAAGGGCACACCTGTATATCTGAACCCCCTTGCGTGAACCCACAAGTCTCAGGAATCGTGTCTTTACCCTTTCAATATCTTCTAATAAATACTTTTGATGAGAGGACCAGATGATACTGCAGTATTCCAGGTGAGGTCGCACAAGGCAACAATATAAAACTCTCAAGACGCCTGGTTCCGTTAACGTCCTAGTACTTCTGTACAGTAGTCCGAGGGTTCTAAGAGCCTTGCCACTAAGGTTTTGAATGTGATCATTCCAGCTGAGCAACGGGAGGAGTGTCACACCAAGGTCACTGAATAATGTGGATCTAGAAAGAGTTTTCCTATCAAGAGTGTAGTCAAAAACCATTGGATCAGTGATTCAATGACAGGTCATGACGGCACAGTTGTCAAGATTAAGATTAAATCTTCTGATAAAGCTTCATGTCGTCTACGAATAATAGATGGTTGCATTTAAGGGATGTAGCAACTTCGTATATGAACAGGTTACAACATGAGGCCCAGATGAGATGTCCTGTGGAACACCAGAAGAGGAATAAATCTCCTTTGACTATAACGTGCAGTATCAGACAAAAAATTACGATCTTGAAAGTAACTCTCTAAACATTTTAGGAAGGAATCAGCAAAACAGTATGCTTCAAGTTTTGTAACGGGAATAGAATGGGATACATGGTCGAATGCTTCTGAGAAATCAAGTTCTATTGTTCTATCAACCTGATTACCTCTGCTCAAAAGCTTCAACGATGTGCGTTTGAAAAAGTACAAGATTTGTTGAGGTTGATCTTCCTCATATGAAGTCATGCTGTTTTACAGATAGGAAGCTCCTTATCTTGAAAGAAATATTTTTCAATACAATTTTTTTTAAGATTTTGGACAAAATTGAGAGTATAATGATGGGTCAATAATTCTTTATGTCTTCTTCAGCACATTTCTTATGTATGGGAACAACATGTCCAACCTCGAAGGTTTTGGAAGCTTTAACACTGAGGATGAGATAAGGTCAACACCTGGTCCTTTGTTGAGATTCCTGAGTGCCTGTGACACATGTTTGGATTCGACTAAATGAGCTGAAAATAAATCATCAGATTTGGATATAGAGGTATCAGTTTATTATTACTAAATACTTTTAGGCTATTAGTTGTTTAAATGGACATTTAGACAACTAATAGCCTAGTTTTTATAGGGTTTTATGGACATAAAACCCTCTAAAAACTATGATTTATAAAAAAAATTTGTTTTTACATTGCAATAAATTAGAACTAAATTATTTTTATAGTTTATGTATTGTCAATATCAGTAGTTTTTTAGCAAATTTCCTATGGAAAAGTGAGCGATTCACATGTCCCGCATGGCAACAGTTAAGCCCGGGTCCTTTAAAGAAGTTCATAACTCAACCACCTGAAGACGTTTTTGGGGTATTTAGAAATTTACATAAATTTCGTGTGTGAGTGTGTGTTTAGGCAATAACAGCCGTAATTGAATGGGTCCTCCAGAAAATCATCCAAGCGACTAAATTTCAAAAACATAGATATTTAGCGGAAAATACTCTAGATGCCACGAACTACACAGTGATATATTTGGTTTTTAAAATATTTCAGTTTGCAGCCCTGATATTGTCTGTCAGAATTGGTGCGCTCTGTGACTCCACAGAAAATTCGACTTTCTAAACTTGATAACTAGATACTAGGAGTTTTTGACGCTTTGAACGTTTTCCGGGGGACCAATTCAATTATTGCCTGATTATTATAAGATTCAGTGGAGTTGTTACTTTCTGTAATAAATTGGATAACTTTGTTTGGCAACGCAATAGGACTTCATTAAATACATTTTTTTGGGCTTTGTACCCAAAAAATGGGTTTTTAAATTTGTTCATTAATCATTTTTGGAAAAAATATAAGTTTAGCGAATTTCCCATAGGGAAGAAGCTATTACTATAGATCTCATGGCAAGACTTAAGCCCGGGACCATGTTATTTTTTGGTTTTAGGTGCCCTGGGAGATGCTTTGGGGAACAACTCTCGAGGAATCAGCCTATGACTGTTTCCTATTTCGTTTTTATCTATCAGCCCACTGTGATCGATGGATCAAATAGATTTAATCAAAGGATCAAATAAATTTTAATTTATTTATGAGTTACTTATATCTTTAATTCCCTAACATAGTTTAGAGCTTAGTAACATCGTTAAAATTCAGTAATTATGTTGTAGCACTTAAGGAAATAAAAGTATTTTAACGAAAAGGTACTATTTCTTTAATATCCCGCCATTTTGTCCTAATGTGTCAGAATTAACTGATACTCGGGGGTATTTCTTTTGCACATGTGTATGTTAGGACTGTTGAGTCCCAGGTCCGTAATGCAATCCACACATCCGTCACACCAACTGAAAAATAGGAACCTCTTTGAGGGACACCCGGTTTATTTATTTTGGACATACACAGACAAAAAAATTAATTATTCACCCTATATTCATTTTCATACTTTAATTACTTGAATTATAATAAAAATATGGGATCATAAAAAGTTGACCAGCACTTTTCTCACCAAAGCTTTTGATGGATCTATGCCTGCTAAAGTGCCAGGTCCTTGTTTGGTAAGGACGAATGCGCAGTACAGCTCATGTGCTGTGGTTGGAATGTCATATACATATTCAGCTTCTCCTGAAAAAGGAATTGTAGTACCTCCACCATCTTGAATGTTTAACACCCAATCAGAGCAATGTTAAAACAAAACTCTAAAACATATGCCTCTCTTCAAAAATGGTATTTCAAAGGAAGATTACAAGATAGATAACAAAAAATTAATACTTCCCTTACCAATCAATAGTTTTGGATGAAACTTTGTATTTAGCTTCATGTGGTTGGGATCCATACGTTTATACTAAAAAATCATAGTTTATGCGTTCCTCACAGCAGCAAACCTGCATACTCTTTCCCATGTTAATCTTAGGGAGAATAGTTAAACTCCCTTTTTTACGTCCAGATAATGATATAAGATCAGATTTAAAATAGTTTATGGTAAAAATGCCTACTTATACTGTTCCTCAACGCAGCAAACCTGCATGCTCTTTCCCATGTTAATGTTACAGAGAATAGGCAAATACTTTATTTTATCAACAGGTATGATTGATCAATTTTATCACATACTTGTACTATTATTGTCATATTATTGATTTGGAAATTCGCTGAGTACGCAGGTCTGCTGCGACAGGGGTATTTTAATTTTATGTTTCACCATTAAAACCAGCTAAAAAACCAAACAATTTAGTCCCTTAAAGTTTTTTCTATCTCCAATGGTTACCAAGGTATTAAAAAATCTAAACACAGTACATTGTATTTTGAGCTCCAATGTTAATCTTATGGAAGATGAAGAAAAATTTATATTTCACTTATCAGTCAATATTTTTGGACTAAACTTGGTATTTACCTTCATGTGGTTGAGATCTTATGCTTCAAATGCTTGAAAATCATAGTTTATGTTTTATCATGGCAGCAATCCTGCATACTCCTTTCCCATATTAATCATATAAGAATAGCCAAACTCCTTTATTTATGGACAGATGTTTATGGAACTTAGTATAAATGGTAAAAAAAATGTTTTATTCTAGAAATGCGTACTTTCAATGTTCCTAGAGCAGCAAACCTGTATACTCCTTCCCATGTTACTTTTATGGAGAATAGGCAAATAACTCTCATATTTATCGACAGATAAATATTGATATCAATATTGATCCAACTTGTCATATATTATTATGATTATATTATTGATTTGGAAATTCGCTGAGTAAGAAGGTCTGCTGCGACGGGATATTTCAAATTTTACTATTTATTTTTGTTGTTGTTAACTTTCTAGTAATATTACCTGAACATTGTATAAGTGACTCCAGTTTTGGGAAGGCCTGGTACAAGGGTGGCATGGACATGTCGTTGTTGTACTCCTGCTTGCCTGAAGACACAGGTCGAGTGATATTATCACCTCCACTGCGTAGTTTGGGGTCAACAAATCCAGGGTGAAGTCCTAGAACCACCTGAAAATATGTTGTCATCACTTATAACAACAGTGTTAATACTTTCAATATAAACTTGAGATAATACTTTCAATATAAACTTGACTCTCGAAAAGAATTCTTTCCCATACTGGTACTGGAAAAATAATGTTTATGAAAATTAAATTTTGTAGTATTAATGGAAAAAAAGTATGTATCTACAATATCTGAAATTTTACGTTATGACCTAAAGCTATATAGGTGATTATATTTTAAAAAGTTAGTTTGCATATACAGTTTTATTTTAACAGCTTTGTTGATGTTAAAAAATATCAATGACATACTGAGGTTTGTATTAGGAATGTTTTTGGCTTAAAAATTATGGTGGATATAGCACTGTCCGCAAATAGTTTAGGATATTTAAAGATTGCTGCATAAATGTTTCTTGAGAAGGAACACAGTGAGTGATCATATCTGTCATTTCAGATAATTTAAATGAAGAATTAAGAAAAAGTAACACTTCAGTGAGTCTTACGATTTTTCTCCTATACTATAAGCAAAAGAAAATTCATAAAATAACAACAAAATAAAGATTCATATAATCTCTCGCACCTTTCCAACAACTACACAACCTTGGTTTGGCCTTAAAAATATAATTATAGCACACACTTCAGCAGTGGTAGATCCAGGGATCGGCCCACCTGCCCCCCCCCCTTTGCAGTTGATGATTAGAATTTTTTACTGTATCAAAGTTTCTGTATTACGGTAAATCAAAAAGCTAATTTGTAAACCCAATAAATCTGCTGTAAGTTATCCTTTCTAAAAACCTCTTTGCCATATTTTAATCTAGCTAGTACAGTAAGATATAGGTATATTGTTGTCAGTTTCCCTAAATCCCATCTGTAAGGTTTGCAACACTTCATCCGATTTTGTCCAGGGCTAGTCTTTCAGTGAGACTTGAGAGTGAGACTGTAAAGCTTAATAGCCTCCTGCCAAGTCTGGTGCTAAGAGTGTTGTTTTTCTTGCTATGCAAAATATACCATTTCAAGGGCACCAAGATGACAGAGATTTTCTTTTAAATGAGAGTGGTAAGAACAATGTTAACAATAATAGTAATTTTCATGAATTAATTCGTTTCACAGTTGAGGATGGAGACAAGGTTTTAGCACAGCACATTGAGTCTGCACCTGGAAATGCTAAGTAAAAAAATTGTAAGTATACAAGTAAAACGGTTCAAAATGAACTGATCAGTTTTTGTGCAGAAGAGATAATAGAAAAAATTATGAAAAGAGTGCAACAAATAAAATGGTTTAGCATCATATTTGATTAAACAACATATGTATCTCATATGTGACAGTTAACATTTGCAATGTGTTACGTGCCTGATTGTAATATCTTTGGAGATTTTTTAGTGTGAATCCTAGAAAAGAAAGTGTTTTGGAAGATTGTGTAATAATTGCTGGAAATCTGTTGACAGGTGAAGTGTTTAAGGCGCTAGTATTGTATTTCCTGGAAAAGCTTGTTCTTCCAAAAGTGAACTGTGTTGGCGAGGCAACACATAGTTGTTCAACTACGGTGTCTGAAACAAAAGGAACAGTTGCAGCTATCCTTAAAAACTGTACCAATGCTATACAGTGCACCTGTTTCAATCATGCATTGAAGCTGTCAATATCAAAGACATCAAATGTGATTTGATGAATCACATGCTTTTATCAATGCATCCTCCAAGCCCAAAACTGTTTTGAAAGACGCTTTGGGAAGATAATTAATTGGTCTGTGTGAGACTAGATGGATTGGATGGAAAACAAAAGCATTTTTCTCTTCCAAAATGAACTTGATGGAATCAGTACTGCTCTCTAGAAGATATCTTATTGGGACGAATCCGACACAGCAGCTATGGCACATTCTCTGTATTTATCCATAGCAGACTCTTCTTTTATTGTTACTGTTATTTGTCTGATGAAAATAATGTCAATAACTCTGTCTTTAAGTAGGATGTGGCAAAAGAAAACTGTAGACATCAATTTTGCTAAAAGTGCAGTACAGGAAACCATAAAAATACTCAAAGGAAAAGAACAACTAGTCAAAAAGTGTTCAGTAATTTGTTTTCAGAAGCTGAAGAGTTGGAAACATCATTGAACACAAGTATTACCATTGCTAGAGTTGTGTCCAAACAAACAAAAAAGGATAATTACGCAGCCAACAGGGCTGTAGATTTTACAGATTTGCAATGATCAATCCAATTTTAGACTATGTCCTTAATGATTTTAAATAGAGATTTTATTCTGACAAATCTTTTATCACATACAATCTGTCTCTATTTATTCCCTCAGAAAATAGAATGCTTAAATCTCCAAACATGACAGGCAACCACGTCCAAACAATGCTGTCTGATGTTGCAACTGGTTTTGCTTATGCAAAACCAGAGAGTCCCAGCATTGGTCAAGAACATGGAAAATGACAAAATAACTCCATCAAGAAGTTCCAGATAGTGCAATACAGGCTTTGAAGGAATGTGATAAAGATGTGTATCCCATCATAAATGCTCTTCTCATAAATTTACCTGTGAGCGTACTGAAAGATCTTTCAGCACTTTACGACATGTAAAAGATTGAGTGAGGAGTACTATGGCTGAGAGCCGTTTAAATGGACTTGCCCTAATGTATGCACACAGGGACATTGTTAAAGGCCTTAATTACAACAAGATAATTGATAGACTTACTAAGAAAAATAAAAGAAGGCTAGATTTTGTATCATAAGTTTATTGTTTTGCTCCGTTACAAATATTAAAACACGTTTTATCATAAAATAAAATAAATGATATAATGTAATTATTCGTTTCTATTCTTTTAACCTTGTCTATAACTATTTGTATACATCTCCATTTATAACACCCATCTTAATAGTGATTTATAACAATCCTATTAATTTCAGTGGCGTAGATACGGGGGGGGGGGATAAGGGGGATATATCCCCCCCATAACGATCACCTTCGCTAATAATTTCAAAACAAAAATATTCTGAAATACCGCTACGCAATAACAAATAATAGAATAAGCAGTGTGTTGATGTTATTGTATGTTGCATGCCAAAATTCAGTATACGAGAGTATTCGAATTAATTAAGCGATCTTCCGACTGGTCTACCGGTCATCCCTCCCGCCATCAAGATCTCTCAGCCGCAAAATCTTATAACTTACACTGCAGGTCTAACCTAAACAGTTTAGATCTTGACGTTTGCGATTTGTGAAGTTTAACATATATTATCCGTACCCTCTACGCTTTGTGTTCGGCATTAGTGTTTTTTTGCATTTTGAGTGACCTTACTGACAAAAAGTTTCGCATTAGGCCCCTAAGAACAATGTTAATTATATAACAGCATTACTAGCTACACGATGGTCGTAAACAGATGGTTGAGGTGTCAAATTTAAGGTAAAGTGGTTATAAAAGGAATTGCATTATTATTTAAAAACATTTTTAAATATAATTACCTCATAATTCTATTTGATAATTAATTGACAAATTGCATCTAGTTAACAAAACAATGAGTGTAAAATAACAATCTGTAAATCTTTTTTAGGATAAAAACATAAAATACAGTATAATTCCCTAGATAATCACTTTACCTTTACCTTTACACTTTACCTTTACCTTTATTTTGACACCTCAGCCATTTTTACGACAGTCAATTAATTTGTACCACTGTCCAAAAATTAACATTGTTCTTATGGGACCAGAGTCCAAGATGGCAGCGGAGGAATTGCATGATCTTTATATAGTATTTAACTCATCAAAATGTCCCTTATGTACCCTATACTACATCCTCTAGAATAAGTTTTACTCGGGGGGGGGTTATTTATATCCCCTCCCATGAAAAAACTGTATCTACGCCACTGATTAATTTATTATTGTCTTTAAAACATTTTTTTAAAGACTATAAATTCTATTATGATTTAGGGTGGGCCACCCCTTTTTAAAATTCCTGGATACGCCCCTGCACTTCAGATACAATGACAGTCTAAATCAGCATTGACATTTTAAATACATTGTGTAGTTGAGTAGTTTAAAACACAGACGCATTGGAAAATTCGAATAAAAGATATTAAATGGTGCTCAGAATGGTAACTGTAATTTCTCATACACTCTGTACCATTCATTATAATCAGTTGAATATTCATCCTCACCCTGTAGAGCAAAGATTGTGTGAGCTTTCGTCTGAATTCGGGCTTGGCATCAGGCAGTTTGTAGTCTGGCTTGATCTCAAGACCAAGTAAATTAAGAGCTCCTTGTAACGTGGTGCTGTTCAGAAGGGGTTTGTTGATGAGGAAAGTTTCTGTTTGATAGGCATGGATCTGGAAATGCAGCAAATTAGGTTAACTAATAAGAGAGTGATTATTTTGTGATTCCCTAGCACACACACAAAATTTGTTAGCTCTAGTGGTTAGCAGCTTGGACATCATTGTAAGAGGTCGTAGGTCTATCCCAAAACCTCTGGGTTCGGCTCACTTTACCAAAAAGGAGTTTATACAATGTCACTAATTACACCTATAAAACAAAATACCCCCGTGGCAGCAGACCTGTACACTCAGCAAATTTCCAAATCAGTAACATAATAATAATAATATATGACAAGTTTTATCATTATCTGCCAATAAATACGAGTATTATTTGCCTACTCTCCAAAAGATTAACATGGGAGAGAGTATGCAGGTTTGCTGTTGTGAGGAACTCTGAAAGTAGGTGTTTCTAGCGTAAACAATTTATATTAAGACCATTTATATCAAGTTTCATCAACATCTGTCCACAAATAAAGGAGTTTACCTAAACTCCTTACTACTTACCTAAACAATGTAAATAAACAGAAAGAAAATGAAGGTATTGTGCTGAAAAGTGGTGATGGGATAGTAAGCAGTCCTGAGAAGGTATGTAGATTGTTTAATTCATACTTTTCTGAAGCGTCAAAAACAACTCAAACTCAGCAAATTTCACCTACTTTAAACAATAGTGAGATAGATTATTCTTTACAGTCAAACTTTTGTCTTAAACCAGTAACTAATTCAGAAATACAGTTTAAATAACAGTTAAAAAAAACAGTTAAAATTCTAAAGGAAATAAAAGAGGAATTGAAGTTTGTTTTAACCACACCTTGTATTTACAAGGTGTGTAGGTCACAGGTTACTTCCCAGCTCAATTAAAAATCGCTCGTATTACTCCTGTACATAAAAAAATGTAAAAACGATATTTCCAATTACCGTCCAGTGTCAGTCCTTCTAGTTATTTCAAAGATATATGAGAAAGCAGTATATAATAGATTGGTTGAATTTTTAAATAAATCAGGACTGATTGATGATGAACAGCATGGTTTTCGGTCTGGAAGATCAACTGTCACAGCATCAATTAGTCTTGTTGAGGCAATAAATAATTCTATTAATAATGGTTTAATTACTACCAGAATTTTTATGGATATGTCACAGGCATTCGATAGAGTGGATCATGAAATCTTATTGAGAAAGCTTGAGATGATGGGCGTTAAAGGTGTTTCTCATAAATGGTTTCATTCGTACTTAGAAAACCTATATCAATTTGTGGAGCTTTCAAAATACAATTGGCTACAAAAAACAAAATCAAGTTTAAACCGAGTACATTTAGGTGTTCCTCAGGGGTCGATTTTGGGCCCCCTGTTGTTCATATGCTATTTGAAAAATCTTTCAAAAGTCCTAATGGAGCCAACAAGTAAGCTTAGTATTTATGCAGATGATGTTAATCTTAAAACCTCAAGAATTTAAATTACTGAAACTGAAACTTCTAGTGAATTGGAACAAAAAAAATTGAACAGTTTTTATCCAGCCACAATTAATTTGACACTAAATACTAATAAAACAAATTTCATATTTTTTCATACAAATAAAAATAAACGAGGCTTGGCTCCTAAAATAAGTATTAATAATACAGAAATTAGTCAGGTAAAATCAACTAAATTCTTAGGATTAATTGTTGATGAATGCCTAACTTTTGATGAACATGTTAATTATTTAGTGAATAAAATTAATTCAGGCCTGTTTGTTTTACGATCCATGTCCTATCTTTGTGACAAAACAGTATTAAAAATGATTTATTATTCACTTTTAGAAAGTCATATTGGATATGGAATAGAAGTATATGGTGGAACAACACACTGAAATTTAAAAAAATCTTAGTATTACAAAAAAAGCAATCAGAATTATTAAAAAACTAAAATACAATCAATCAGTAAAAAACTATTTTAAGGAAATTAAAATTCTCACGGTTTTTGGGCTGTATATTTTTAAACGTATTCAGTATGTGTGTAAGCAAGAGAAAATAGAGGTAGCTCATCAATATAAAACACGGTGGAAAAGCATGATTTTGAACGTAAATTATCGCCTTGAACTCGCTAAGAAGGAACCGTCTTATGCAGGTAATTTGTTTTTAAGAAGTCTCCCTGTATCATTAAAAAGAGAAAATAATAAATCCAAATTCTTAAATGATTTAAAAAAGTACTTGGTTGAATTGGCTCCTTAAAGCATAAATGAGTTCATTAGTGCTAAAAAACTATATCGTTGATATTTCATTTTAGAGTTGGAGTTGTTTTTTGTTTTTGGCTGCTTTTATGTTTTGGTGATGCGATGACTTCAACCACTAGGATAATTTCAGCCACTTATAGTAAAAAATGGAAATGAAATGAAACAAATGAATTTCTCTCTTTCTCTCTGTTTTCCTTTCTCCAATGTATTTATGTATTTGTATATTTTGTCAGTACTTTTGGTTGATATTTACCACTAATTTTAATTTAATTATTTTAATGACACTCTTCATGTACTTAGATATGTATATAACTGAATAAAGATAATTTGAATTTGAATTTGACTCCATATTATTAACATGGGAAAAGAGTATGCAGGTTAGCTGCCATGATAAACACATAAACTATGATTTTTAAGCATAAATGTATGGATCTCAACCACATGAACCTAAATATCAACTTTCATCCAAAAATATTAGATAATAAGTAAACCATTAATTTTTCCTTATCCTCCATAAGATTAACATTGGAGCCCCAAAATACAACGTACTGTGTTTAGATTTTTTAATATCTTGGTAACTGCTGGAGATATACTTTAACTTTAAGGAACTTAACTGTGTAGTTTTTTAAGGTGATTCTAATAGTGAAAGATAAAATTTGAAATTTTTAAAAACTACATGGGAAAAAGGCAAAAAACCCATTTTTGGGATACAAAACCCTCCCAAACTACCCGTTCCAAAGGTCCAATATATCTGGTTTACAAACTCGTCCGAGCAAATGCAGGAATACACATCTACCAAATTTGGTCTCGAACGGACCATTTTTACGAGAGTTATCGCGTTCACAGACACATATCATTATTATTATTTTCGATAATTCCCCTTTAGGAGAGCGTAAAAACACAATCAACTATCATGGTCCCTTTTTCTTTATTTTCCTTCTTTCTTCCCAAAAACCTCTCATGTATTCCCTGTTTTCTCTCTTCATTTCTTCAGTCCACTTCTTTCCAATTCTTTTCTTTCTTTTCACAGACACACACACACACACACACATATATATATATATATATATATATATATATATATATATGAGACCTACGGTAATAGCTTCTTCCCTATGGGAAATTCGCTAATAAAAGAAAACACTAAATGTAGGGATCATATAAAATTTTTAATCAAACTTTTAAAAACAATTTCTATCCTAAGTTACCTATTTCACACAGTTTATTTATTTATTGAGAAGAACTGTGATCAAACACAATAATTGAATGCTTTAGAAAAAATAAAAAATATATAAAGAATATATTTTTCAAATTAATTTTAAAGTAGTAAGATGTATGTCTTTTTATTAGAATAATTTTATGAAAATGAATTTTGGAAATTCAAGTAGTGATTATTCGGTCCATGTGTTAGATTTTCTATCGGAAACACATCCCTGCAATACTTAAAGAGGGTGCCTCCTTTCCACAGAGGGAAATTACTTCCATTTAAACAGTTGATCCAGTGCATTAAAACTGTTTTTACTTTATTGTCTCTACGCCCTCCTTTAGGAACCAGAAATAGCTTTCCACAATCTAGGACCAAACAGCATTACAGCAATGCCAGTGTTTGAGGACACCATGCCACGCTCACACTCCTCTACCTCTCACCTTTTACAGAAGAAGGTAAGTAGTAAGTCGTGATTGTTCGAATCCATGCACTGACATTCTGGAGACTCTCATTCTGTGGAGGATGGTGCTAAAGCAACCATGACCTAAGAGGAATTAAGTGAGATAAAAGCAGTAGTGTGGTAGAGCCGGAATAGTCTGGAACGCTGCTCCAGCACGTCTTATAGAGCTGTACCGGCGCTCCAGCACACCTCGTTGAGAAAAAAATCAGATAGGCATGTATGCAGCATATTAAGGTATTATGCTGGTACTTCGCCCTTTAAAAAAAAATGTTAAGCGGGTAACGAGTCACACGAGTGCACCACTTCCATGACCATTACGCAATATCAAGGCAATTTTAGGCATTTATCCATAACTATAACCTAACAATACCAGTAGGGTTAGGTTCAGACAGAAACGCTCACATAAATACCACTAAAGGATACTCCCTTGCCAGTTGCTGCGCCGCCGGGCTGTACAGTCTTTTGGATGCTTTCCGCTACTCTTCCCCGCTTGACTGTCTTTTGTACAGACACCCCCTCTGCATTGCATAACAGCAGCACAAATTTTGAAGTGTCTGCACTGTTTATTCACATTTAGTCATGTTTGTTGGATAAGTTTTGTGTTGTTTTAGCATTTTGTTGAGTAGTAAAAGGCTTTCCAAGAAAGGAAAGCCAATAACGCCAATTACCGCTCTGGCACAGCTTTTTTTTAGCACTACACCACTGGAAAAAGTCCACCTAGTGAGGTGGACTTTTTCAAGTGGTGTAGTAGTTTTTATGGATTGGTAGTGACCAATCCATGCAAGGCGTGAGGTTGAGTTCACCAATCAATCCCACGGTCCAACATCCCCTCTCATCTCTTTCAGCACGGGGCAGTCTAATGTTCCTCTCAAAAAAATTGCTTTCAGTCAAAAGCAAGATCAAGGGAAATTACTGCAGTCATCGCAAGTTGTTCATTCAAGTCATTAGTATTTTAATTAGTGCTTGAGGAACAACGCCAATTTCATTACAAAAGATTTTTGAAAAATTTCAATATAGATAAGTAAAGATTCTTACAAAATTGGCAAAAATTCATAGCGAAACTCTAAATGAGTCTTTTCAATAACCATTTGTAGACCTACCTATAGAAATTATGTAATTTACCCTCATTTTTTTTAAACAGTACCATTGAAAAAATACAAATTTTAAATAAAAATATTCATATAATCTATTAGAATGTGGCAGTCATAGCTGAGTGGGTAGAGTTCTGGCCTACCATAAAAAAACCCGGGTTCAATTTCCGGTCATGACACATGAAATTTAATTTCTCAGACTTCCACCGTGCTTCGGAAGACACGTTAAGCAGTTGGTCCAAAAACCCCGTCACAAAAACTGAGCACGAATACATCCAAAGAAACATTGACAACCAAAACGCAAGTAGGGAGCAGTGGGGGAGACAGCCAAACCCCGTCACAAAAACTGACCCAAAAAACTAAACTGAAAACCCGACTTTGTCCACCAGCATCAGCAATAAGACGCTCGCCGAATGAAACAGTGGAAGACTTCTATAAGAAACACTTGGAACTCTACAAAGGGCGAAGGAGTGAAAATTCCCCACTTAAACAAACAAATGACCACTCACAGGTTGTTGAAGCAAACAACAATCTAACCTGCAATGATGCGGAACAAAACCCCACACCCAATTTTTTAGAACAACGCATGATCAAAGAAGAGAAACGAAAACGTCACGCAACAAGAATAATAATAAACTCCAAACTGCAGCAAAAACGGAATTAAAAATTTTTCACCAAAATGTTGACCGCCTATCAAATAAACTAGATATACTAAATGATTCCTTAAAAGTCAACAACCCAGATGTCGTCATCTTAACCGAACATGGTCTGGCAGAACCTAACCTAGTAAACACAATAATAACTGGATACACTCTGATTGATTATTTTTGCAGAAAAAACCATATTAAAGGAGGAGTTGCAATTTATGTCAAAAAAAGTCTTGAAAACGAGACAACTTCAGTTAACGGTGCTGATTACAGTAAGGAACTTGAATGTGAACTGTCAACTGTCAAGATAACAATAAACAAAAACCATGTCTATCTTATTGGAATATACAGACCTGACCACACCTTTGAGATTGCCCTTGAGTCCTTAAGTGACCTGCTTGAAAATATACCAACATGGAACAGCAGTGTCATTATAATGGGAGACATAAATGTCGACAGAGTTATGCACAAGAAAAAGGACACAGAGCTAAAAGAGCTCCTAGCAGCTCATAACATCAGGAGATTGGACTTGCCACCTACCAGAATTACACCAAGTAGCGCCAGTTCTATAGACCTAGTCTGCACAAACATGCACTTAAGTGAAGTTAAAGTGACAGTCCTTAACACCTTCATTTCAGATCACACAGGACAGATCTGCTCAGTACTGGTCACAAAAAATGAGCCTGTAAACCCTTCCTCAATGAGACGCAATTTCTGCAATGAGAATCTCCGAATACTAAAACACCTGCTTAGTAAAGAGACATGGGAAGATGTATACGAACCAATCTATGTAGAAAATGCCTATGACAATTTCATCAGCACTGTAACTTATAACCTCGACATAGCATGTCCAATAAAGAAATCCCGGCCCAAAACGAAGAAGAAAACTCTGCCCAATGATCAAACCACAAGAATAAAACGAGAGAATTTTTTAAGAGCACAAGAAATGTATTTTTTAAATGATACAAGGGAAAACAAAGCAAATGTAGCTCTGAAAAAGAAAGAATATGACCTCCACCTTAAAAATATTAGGAAAGCACAAAATTCTAACTTTATAAATAGAGCCGACAACAAATCAAAAGCCACTTGGGATGTCATAAACTCTGAAAAGAAAAGTAAACATCCAAAGTATGAGCCTATTCAGCTAAAGATAAAAAACAAAGTTACAGGTGATCCTCAAAAAGTGGCTGATGACTTAAACTGCTACTTCATTAATGCTGCAACCAACATGTTAGCTCAGATACCCAACTGTAAAGCAAATATTGCAGAAGCCAGACATGACGTACAAGAAGATCTAGTTCTCTGGCCAACAACTCCATTTGAAGTAAGCAAAACCATCAAGTCACTCAAATCAAAAAACTCAAGTGGCTTCGATGGCGTTCCATCTAAGGTTGTTAAGTACTGTGAAAGCGAGTTGATACAACCCCTAACAAACATTATTAACAAGTCATTTGCACAGGGAAAATTTCCAAACAATCTCAAAACCGCCAAAGTGTATCCAAAACTTAAACAAGGTGACCCAACTGAAACACAAAACTATAGACCAATATCACTCCTCTCTACCTTCTCAAAAATAATTGAAAAGATTGTTCTGGGAAGGCTAATGCAGCATCTCTCACGACATCAGCTACTGACAGAAGATCAGCATGGCTTCACAGCGAATAAATCAACAAATACTGCCATCATAACTATCATCGAAAACCTAATAAAATTCATTGAAGAAGGAGACACAACCACCGCAGTTTTCCTTGATTATAGCAAAGCTTTCGATTGTATCAGTCATGACTTGCTCCTTAAAAAACTAATGAACATGGGAGTAAGGGGTAATCCAGGCGAATGGTTCAAAAGCTACTTAACAAACAGAGCCCAAGCAGTACAGGTCAAGAACCTAAAAAGAGATGTTTTTGTGGAAACAATATCCAAACCAGCAAAAATCAAATCAGGAGTTCCCCAAGGCTCAGTTCTGGGGCCTGTCTTGTACATAATCTTCACAAGCGACCTTCCTCGCTACCTTGGAGACTACTGTAGTACAATAATGTATGCAGATGATACCGCTCTGTTAATCAAAAACAAAAAGGCCACTGATCTAGAAATACAATCTTTTATTGCTTTGGGAATGGCACAACAATACTGTCATGCTAACAGTCTGGTATTGAATGAGAAGAAAAGCCAACAACTTATAATTGGGAAGAAAAGAGAGGAAGTTACAGGACTGCCAGATGTGATGCAAGTGTCACAAGTAAGATATTTAGGAGTAGTGATAGATGATAAACTTACCTGGTCAGACCACCTAGACAAGTTGTGCAGTAAACTCAGCTCAGCTCTGTATGTGCTACGAAGGCTAAAACACATATCTAGTGATGAAACTACAAAAACAGCGTACTTTGCTCTATTTGAGGCACATGTCCAATATGGGATAGCGGTATGGGGTAGTTCCTCTATAACAAACACAAAAAGGGTCCTAGTTCTGCAAAAAAAAGCAGTTCGCATTCTAGCTGGCCTTGGACCTAGAGAATCATGCCGTAATGCTTTTAAACAACTAAATGTGCTAACTGTAGTGAGCCTTTTCATTCTAGAAACTGCCTTACATGCTAAAAGACAGAACCTACAGAGAGGAACTGACTTACACAACTACAACACGAGAAGAGCCAACAACTTAGTACTTCCGATCCATCGTCTCACA
Source organism: Nephotettix cincticeps (assembly GCA_023375725.1). Lineage (NCBI taxonomy): Eukaryota > Metazoa > Arthropoda > Insecta > Hemiptera > Cicadellidae > Nephotettix > Nephotettix cincticeps. The sequence continues at coordinate 85,229,264 of CM041789.1, forward strand.
CTCTACGAAAAACAACCGACATATCTGGGAGCAAAATTCCTCAACATCCTGCCAGAAGAGGTGAAAAATGTCCACTGCGAGAAGAAGTTAAGAAACAACATCATTGCATGGCTACACCAGCGCCCTTTCTACACAGTGGACGAGTTTCAAAACTGGAGGCATAATTTTTAAAACTGCAGACTTTCCTATCTTTTATACTGTATTAGTTCTAGTGACACATTTACTGTTCTCAATGAATAATGTAAATAAAGAATTATTGTCTATATATTGTCTATTGTCTATTGTCCCGGTTACATAAAGTAGTCGTTAGGTCATGTTAGAGGCAGCTGTGCGACCTGAAAACTCTAACATTAGACCTTGGCCAGAAGGTTACACGGAACTTTACTTTTATCTATTAGAATTGAAAAACAAGCAGAGGTAATCTTACCAAAAGGAAAGGAATCAAAAGGTATTATGAAAAGATGCATCAGAATAAAACAATATTTTTTAGTATTTTAAAATTGGTTCATTGGTTGTAATTACTCGCTTCATAATCTGAAGGTCGCTGGTTCAATCCAGAGCAAAAACCATAACACGATTCAGGTTTTTCATTGGACCCGCTGCCTCATGACTTAATTGGTCCATTATTCAATCATCCTGGCAAATTAGTCAACTTTTATCGTCAGTAAAAAGATAAACTTATCATTAAACCACTACATCTACCCTTAATTTATATTCACCTTAAAAATAGCCAGGATAATTAATTTAAAACAGCCTTATAAAATTAATCACAATGCATGGGTGATGTCTAATATTTGTGTATGATTTATACAATATACTGGTATCAAGATAACTTACAAAGTCTGGATTTATTCCACCAAACACTATATTTGGCTTTTCTACAACCCTAAACTGTTCCTTCTTGTTTACTTTGAACTTGAACCCTCCATTTACATAAGCCACTGAGTTCTGAGCTCGTGGAGCAATCTGAAACAAAACAAACTTTTCAGTTCAGATAGTTAAAAATCTAAAAAAAGATCAAAACTTTTTTGAATCTGATGTTTTAATAGTTAGCTGTTTAAATAAGAACTATGGTATTATAAAAAAAATTGTGTTTACTTCCTTTTGGGAAATCGGTGTTTTTTGAAGTGTGGTCCTTGGACCCTTAGGAGTCTGCGAAAAAATTCTGACCAAATTTATTTTAAATCATTCACATCAAAAGTGCCTATTTATGATATTAACAGTTTCGGTTTCTACGATTATAAAATGCATATTTATTAACCCTAGAAATGGCAAAGTCGTAATTTACGACGCATTTACATATTCAATAAGAATTGGCAGGTAGAGACATCTGTCGTCAGTTTTGAGGAATTGTTAGACACTATCGCCTACGCGACCGTGTTTCCCTCTGGGGGCCAACAACCGAAACTGCTCTTGTAGTACACGAGCCTGCCACCGGGCAGGTTTATAGCCAAGTAAGCGCTTTCTTTTCCTAGGCACTGGATGGCCGAGGTGGCTAACGTGCTACGCTGACGAGCGTAACGTTCTAGCCACTCGGAAGTGCTAGGGTTCGAATCCCGACCATGAGCAATCCCAATTTGGCTTGCAAATGTGTGGTGTAGCGGAGTGGAGGGCCCACCTTAAATAAACGGTGACCGGCTTGGGTGGAAGTTGACGGCATTTGTAGGCTTAATTGGGATTGCAGTGGACACCTGTTTTGCTTTTGTGGTTAGTGGTTATAAGGGGGGGGGGCATGTTTTAAGCTTTTTTTGTTTAAACTTTGATATTTCAAGAAGATATTAGTAATTATTTTTATGTTACAGTTAAGAGTAAAAAGCTTGCCACTTCTAGGGTTAAGCTCATCACATCCCTATGAGTAGGGAAATACTGTTCTCCCCTGGTTTTGTAGTGGTTAATAGGGGGGGGTTACTTCCCTGTGGGAAATAGGTTAAATCATGGATATGTCTAAAGAGAATGTTTTCACTTCTTCTAAACAGCTGTTCTTATTCTTATGTATTATAAATTTAATACAATAGCTCTTGCAGTTTCTATGGAAACCTATTTCAAATTTTCATCTTACTAATTGCCAACACTCCCACTCCCTTCCAGAGCTAAGACGTATCCATGTCAAAAAATGATGTATTTACTTCCCTGTGGGAAATAGGTACTTTATACTTTATACTTTTTTATACTGGTTACATAATGGATATGTTTAAAGGGAATTTTTTCCCTATATCTAAACAGCTGTTCTTATTCATATATAATAAAAATTCTATACAATAGCTCTGGTAGTTTCTATGGAAACTTGTTTCAAATTTTCATCTTACGAATTGCCAACATCACCCCCTCCCCAGAACTAAGACATATCCATGTCAACAAAAGTAACTTAAATATATGGTTTAGATTATATGATGAGCGATGCCATTGGGTGCACATTGTAAGTCAACTTAGTAACCCGCAGATGGTCGAGGAGTGAGCACAGCGCTCACTTGTCATTTTAAGTTTCTACAAAACATGGAGTTTATAATAGGTATATCGGCCAGAAACTCAGAGTACCTGTTGTTTGGAGTGTCAGTAGTGGTGGGGGGGGGAGGTTAAGTGACCTTCAGTCAGTCTTGCTTACAACTTTGTTTCATGACAAGTTAGAGTGCAGCAAGCACATTTAACCCTAGAAGTGGCAAGCTTTTTACTCTTAACTGTAACATAAATAGAATTACTAATATCTTACTCCGCTACACCACACATTTGCAAGCCAAATTGGGATTGCTCATGGTCGGGATTCGAACCCTAGCACTTCCGAATGGCTAGAACGTTACGCTCGTCAGCGCAGCGCTTTAGCCGATTAGGCCACCAGTGCATAGGAGTTGAAAGCGCTTACTTGGTTATAAGACCTGCCCGGTGGCAGGCTAGTGTACTACGAGAGCAGTTTGGGTTGTTTTCCCCCAGATGGCAACACGGTCACGTAGACGATAGTGTCTAACAAATTCACTAAACTGACCACAGATGCCTCCACCTGCCAATTCTTATTGAATATGTAAATGCGTCGTAAATTACGACTTTGCCATTTCTAGGGTTAAAACATATCCACGTCAAAAGGTCGTTAAGGCCTCTTGACTTAGTAATAAATTATGTGTTTTGTATATTTATTATTGTTTTGTTGTTATAGTACACTTGCCAAAATATCTTTCTAATTGATTGTGTTTCGTGTTTTAAATAACCAATTAAAAATAGTTAAATAATTTTTGTTAAGTTTCAGTCACAGTTTGAGTTTTTTTTTAATGTGAAATCAGTTTTTTTAGTTTTTTATATAATTGAAAGTTATAAAACTAGCTAAACAAAAGTGGCACGATATAATTTCTTTTAAATTCATGAGTTATAAATTGTTAACAAGACGTTTAAAAAGGTGAGCGTGGCACTTACCCCTCGACCATCCGCGTAACATATGTGACCTCAACCTACGGCAGGTGTAGGACCAGGAGTTTAGGTGGATATAAATTGAAAATTTTACAGTTTTTAATTGTATTTTTATTGATCGATCACAAAGCAATAATTTTATACACATCCGAAGACAAGTATATTTAGAAAAATAACTATATCATTGTTTTATGATCTTTTTAACCTCAACTGTCCATAACCTAAGGCCTGGGGCCTTGGCCTGTGCGGTGAATTATAGACAGCGAGGTTCCACTGTTGTATGTTGAGACTACCAGATATAAGAAAGTTACTTCTGGCTATTATCTGTGGAACTATTCAGTTAGTGTAATACAAGGAGTATTTTACACCCGTCCTAGAAGAATAATTTTCTTTGATATAAAATATATCTAAAAAAAATATGAAATAACATCATAGCTAACTGCTTTGCTTAGATTTCAGAGCTATAAAAGTTTTTAAAAATTTACCTTGAATGTTTTTACAATGTAGGTGTTACAGTTGAGAGGGGGTAAAATTATCTGAAGAATAACTTTTTTGTACATGTTAGTTTCGAGAAATGCTGGTAGAGAGAGTAATGTAATGGCTTCATTGTCTCCTCCTGCAAGATTAAGTTAAGTTTTAAAATATAAATACCATGATCAAACATACAAGTATCAAATAAAATATTGTATTTATATCAAACTAACAGCAGCCTTTATTTGGCTTCATCAGAAAAAATATATAGTATTTTTACTCTGTAAATGTCTAGTAATCTCACCTACCATATGATTAGAACCAGACTCATTTCATTTAGTAGGACAATACATTTCTTCTCAAGTATGGTGTTTTTTTAAAATTTAGTAAAATTTATAATAAAAAATAGTTTAAAATACCCCCGTTGCAGCAGACCTGCGTACTCAGCGAATTTCCAAATCAATAATATAATAATAATAATAATATATGACAAGTTTTATCAAAATCTGTCCATAAACATGAGAAATATTTGACTATTCTCCATAAGATTAACATGGGAAAGAGTGTGCAGGTTAGCTGCAGTGAGAAACACTGAAAGTAGTAATTTCTACCATAAATAATTTTTATCGTAACACTCATACCAACTTTCATCAACATCTGTCCATAAATAAAGGAATTTGCCTATTCCCCATATGATTAATATGGGAAAAGAGTATGCAGGTTTGCTGCCATGATAAACACATAAACTATGATTTTTAAGCGTATATGGATAGATCTCAACCATATGAAGCTAAATATCAAGTTTTATCCAAAAATATTGATTAATATGGGAAATATTAATTTTTCCCTATCCTCCATAAGATTAACATTGGAGCCGAACAATACAACGAACTGTGTTTAGACTTTTTAATATCTCGGTAACCGTTGGAGATAGAGAAAAACTTTAAGAAACTTAATTGTGTAGTTTTTTAAGCTGATTCCAATGGTGAAATATAAAATTAGAAATTTTTAAAAATTACATGTGAAAAACACAAAAAACCCCATTTTGGGGTACAAAACCCCCCCAAACTACCCATTCCCATTGACCGATATGTCTGGTTTACGAACTCGTCTGAGCATTTTTTTTGTAGGAGTACACGTCTCTACCAAATTTGGTCTCGATCAGACCATTTTTACAGGAGTTATCGTGTTCACAGATACATATATATATATATGTATATATGTATATATATATATATATATATATATATATATATATATATATATATATATTTATACGAGATATATACAGGGTGTTCATTAAAGTTGGGGACAAACTTTGGGGGGTGATAGTACTCATCAAAATAAACAAAAAATCAACTATAACCATTTTTCAAAAAATCCTTCGTTTAGCCACTAGCCGCCATGTTGTATTTTTTACATAACGCGTTATATATCAAGAACTATTTATGATACAGAAACCAAACTTTGCACACATATTTATTGGTCAAAGAGCCAAATATTTTCAAAGTATCATTTAATTTGCTTTTATATTTTCAAAATGGCGGTGGTTAAAAATCTTTTAATTAAAATAACAAAAAAACCCATTAACTTTATAAAATTTTTACAAGATACAAAAAAGATTGCAATTTCAATTTCAAATCGAACGGTATTTTGGTGAACGAAATCCGTCCACGCGGAGCGGCCGTGGCTAAGAAGGGGAGTTCAGCTAAAATTAAAATTGCAATCTTTTTTGTATCTCGTAAACATTTTATAAAGTTAATGGGTTTTTTGTTATTTTAATTAAAAGATTTTTAACTACCGCCATTTTGAAAATATAAAAGCATATTAAATGATACTTTGATAATATTTGGCTCTTTGACCAATAAATATGTGTGCAAATTTAGTTTCTGTATCATAAATAGCTCTTGATATATAAAGTTCTTTTTTTATAAAAATACAAAATGGCGGCTAGTGGCTAAACGAAGGATTTAAAAAAAAATGGTTATAGGTGATCTTTTGTTTATTTTGATGCGTACTCTCACCCCTCGAAGTTTGTCCCCGACTTTAATCAACACCCTGTATATATATATATATATTTATAAATTTTAACGACCATTGTTTTTGGACTATGGGCACCTAAAGACGAAAAAACTAACATGGTCCCGGGCTTAAGTCTTACCATGAGACCTACGGCAATAGCTTCTTCCCTTTGGGAAATTCGCTAAAATGGAAAGTCACCTGGAGTTGATAATATTTGTGTGTCTCTATTAAAATAATTTTTTCCCAAATAATGAATTAAATTACTGTATTTGGTTAGGTTTACAAAAAGGTGTTTGTTTCCAGATGGCTTAAAATTGCTGTATTCATTCCCTTGCATAAGAGTGGGCCAATAAATGACTGTAACAATTTTAGACCGATATCACTCCTCTCAACCTTTGCTAAGGTTTTTGAAAAGTTAATTTTAAAAAATTATTACGTTTTTTAGAACAAACAAATGTTTTTAGTCATAATCAGTTTGGTTTCAGTGAGGGGCTAAATACTGATAGCACTTAAATATTTTATGGATAATGTTTATTTTGGGATGAACCAAGGGGAAAAAGTAAGTGGGATCTTTTTAAAAATTGAAAAAGCCTTTGATACAGCTGATCACAGAATTCTTTTAGATAAAATCTTTAACTGTGGTATGAGAGGGAATGTTTATTGTTGGTTAGAAAGCTATTCAACAAACAGAAAATAATGTGTCAAAGTTAAAAATACATTCAGCATGGGTTTATTATTGCAACCAGTGTTCCACAGGGGTTTGTTTTAGTGGTAATTTTGTTTTTAATCTATATCAATGACTTATGTAACACACATTTTGAAGGGAAATTGACATCTTTTACAGATGACACAGCAGTATGTTATGTGAAAGATAACTGGACTGAATGAAGTAGAGCTTGCAATGAAGATAGACTTGAAAGAACTGCAATGGTATTTTTAGGGAATTTCCCATAGGAAAGAAGTTATTACCGTAGGACTCATCGCAAGACTTAAGCCCAGGACAATGTTATTTTTTGTCATTAGGTGCCCAGAGCCAAAAACAAGTCGCTAAAATATATATACCGTTTTATATATATAAACAAACAGTTTAAAGTACTTGCGAGTAATTTTGGATCAAGAAGTGAATTGGAAGATTATAGAAAAAATGAAATTAAATAGTGTATTAACGTATTTTTATTTTTTACGAGATTGTTATTCAGAAAATGTTTTTAAAATATTATATTTTTCTCTGTTAATAGTAGGCTCGAATATGGAATTTTGTGTTGGGGTAAAACATTTGAAACCAATCTAAGTTCAGTTTATATTTTTCAAAAAAATTATTATTTTAATTGAACAAAAAAGTAAAATGGAACTATGAAGGCCTTTATTTTTAAGTTTAAATGTAGGCCAATGTAACCTACTTCCTATAAGATAATTTTTTATTCACAAAGTTCTAAAATTTTTCTATATTTTAAGTAATTTACCTAAAGTAGGGCCTTCTCAATTCTTATAAAGAGAGATTGAGGAGAAGAGAAAAGTGTGTTCCAATGCCTTACACAGCATTCTTATTGAAAAGTTATTGTTTTCTAGGACCAAAATATATTGTGTAAGATTCCTAAAACATTGATATGATTAAAAAGCCAGGACTATTTTCTAAAAAAGAAAAAGGCTGCAAAATTTGGAAAATATAGAATTTCAAACAGATGTACAAATATAAAAAACAAAGCATTTCTTTTCCAAACATTAACACTACCGGTAGTTAGAACACTAGGTGCCATATAAAATGGGTGTCAATAATTTTTTTTCTTATATAAGTGGGATAACAAACTGTAATTAAATGAATAGTAAATCTAAGCGTGTTTGCACAAAATTTGTCTATGTTGGAACCTCCTTGCAGGCTCTGTGTTTGGAGGCCCTAAATTTGTCTGGAAATGAAGGTAAGAAGATTTTGTTGGAGGATAGAGGTAATCAGATTGTTTTTTCTGAACTATTTCCTAAGATATTCATTTATGCATGAATTTAAGTTTGGAGTTAAAGTATTTTCAACAATGATTATTAAGAAACACCTATAATTTATTTTAATAGTAACTCACCATCTTACCTAATAAGTATGCTGTGAGCAAGTGTCCTTTTTCAGAAAAGTAAAATCTATTCTATTCTATTCTAAATAATCGATGAACTATAGGATTCAAACTGAATGTTTAATGTCCACAATACTAATGGTCACAGTGTCAAAACAATACAAAAGCTGACTAAAACTCACTGACTGATAATAAGGCTCCTATAGCCTCCAATATGAGGAAGATGTCAGAGGGAAAATGTCGCCAGATTTGCTTGATCATCAGATTACCAGCAATCGTGGCCACCTGGGAAATGCATGAACATCATTAATCATCTAATTAACACGTTCACTGCGGCATGAGTCACCGGTGACTCATGAGTGTTCGGCTCTGCTTGCGGCGACTCTTCCACCACGGCTGACGCTCCTTGCGGCACACATTTTTTTCACAAATGTAATGTGATTTAAGTGTGATTTATTAGTATTATAAGTACCAGTATATATTTATATACATATATATATATGTCACCGGTGACTCACACCGCACTGTGGTTAGTTTTTACTATATATTACTCTTTTACTGTGGCATGAGTCACGGATGACTTATTAAGTTTTTCGAGCGAGAAAAATAGTTCCTACGCGATTTCGACGTTTATCATTTATTATTTGAAGTTATTTTACTGTCTGAAGGTTTGAGTCTTCTGTTTGTTGTCTTGTAAACAACTCAAGATTTTGGTCGAAATCAAAAGTTGTAAGTGATCAATGCACTGCGGTATGAGTCACCGGTGGCTCATGACAATTCATTCGCTGTGCGATGCTGCGATCCAGTGGAAAATAACCAAAGTAACCTAAAAAATCCACCCGCAGTGCTCGTAGTGCAACCGCTATGAAACTAGCAACTATGAGCCACTGGTGACTCATGCCGCAGTATGAAAAAGTTATTTAATTTTGGAGACGCAGTGAACGTGTTAATACCAGCTGTAGTGCCTACAGCCAAATGTTAAGCAAAGGCAACAAATTGTATATTTGTTCACCTTCTTTAGTCTACTTTATTTCAAGAATCATCTCTTTTAAACAATTTGTTGGCATTAAAATACAATTCTTCACTAATACTGTAATTTAATCTTTTATAATAATTAGGTTTGGTTGTTTTGTCTTTATACATCCTTACAACCAAATCTCCTGGTACATAAGCTCTTCCATCTTGTATGTAACCACCATGTTAAAAAGTACCTCACAAATCGTACTTTTTTCTTACAGGCAAAGATCAGCTGGTTTCTTATCAAGACTTTTTAATAATTAATGCTCAACACTCCGTGGGACTCATGGACAGCATGTATGTTTAGTTGCGATTGAGATTCATTTCAGCATAACCATCTCAGACTTGTTTTAGTTAGTTTAAAAAAAACATTTAAAACAGTGACAATGAAACAGAACAGTGTAAAACTTACGTTTCGAACATGTGTATTTGCCACTTTTTCAATGTGTTTGGCCAGTTCTTTTGTATAAGCGAAATACTCAGGATTTTCATCAGAAACTGCATTAAAAAGTTTGATGGCATCAGCCAGAGTGGTGTTGGCTCCAACGTACAGGTTACCAGAGTAAAATGAATGAGCCTTTAAAAACCCTACTCCGTTAATATCAATGTACACATCTGGTGGTGGCTTGCCTTTGAGTATTCCTGAAACATAGAAAGAAGTAACCTTTGTTAATATTCATTTTTAATGTGAGAGCCTCCGGATTATTGTGTAACAACAAAGAATATGATATCAAATACACGATAATTTAATACAATTGTTATTATTAACAGCTAAGAGCTTGCAGCAACTAGGTTTTACAAAGATTAGCACGGAAAGTAGTATTTTGGAAAAAACTTTTCAGGTAGGCACAATATATGTTTTAAATGTCAACTTAATACTCATAGGCCTTCAATCAAAATTATGAAAATTTTATGTAGTGCCAAAATAAATATCTTTTACTGCAGTGTTGAGAAAATTTGACTAATAAACCCTATGTTTAATACCCACAATGTCTTTCAGAGTAATAACACAATTTGTAGCCACTGCTCTAAAACCCTGTTGTTATATTTTGTTTAGTTGATGATCTATTAGTTGTAGCAGGATAAATCAAAGTATAATCCCTAGAAACACAGAATAGTTCTTGCATTTGGTTTTGTGAAATGTTGCTTATGACCGGACCAAAATTGTCACTGTTTTGTTTGCTATAATTGAAGAGTTTCAGACAGAATTAACCACCCATCAGGCGTCTAGCAGAGGTTACCTCAGCACTTGCAAATATTTTGCTAAAAATATGGAAAACGTTTTTTTTAAGTCGGCGCTTGACCGTGCCTCACTAACCTCTTTCCAGGAACTGAAAAATTTTAGGGTTTAACTGCTTTGTCTTTCTACATCAGTGTGGGGTGAAGTTTCGTCAGTGTTTGCAGGTAACCTCCGCGTGCGCTTGATAATGTAGCTGTTAATGCGGAACCAACTTTCGTGCATGCTCGATCACGTTTTATAAATAAATGCTTTAGTGGAGTGTGTATAAGAGTTTATTAGCTTTTTAGTCTGTAACTGTTATTATATTGCTTTTTCGTAGCCTAAAAATCATCAATTTTTACTGATAGTGATAGAGGTGACAAAAGTGAGGCTGAATCTAAGAAATATTGTTTTAACTTATGCTAAATTTATATAGTTTATTCTTCTTTATATTTTATTCATAAGTTCGAATTCAATCCATTTTAAATAATTTCAACCTTATGATTTAATTTTTAGCTATTTTAATCACCATTACTGACAGTATATTGCTTGCTATTGAATACAATATAGGGTCCAAATAGTTTTATATGAGTAAAAATAAAGGTTCTTTAACACTTATGGTATACAAGTACTATAGTAACAGTAAACATTATTTGTACCAGTGTTTACTTTTATATTTCAAAATGCAGAGGTAACCTCCATATGCGCCTGAGGGCGTTTCAAAATCAGTGCACCTGATGAAGTGAGATAAGCTAAATGATCCCAGTGCAGTGGTGGCTCGTGAGTGAAACGCTAGGGGGCGCACACCAGGGGCTTTAGGGGTTATGGAATACCCCCCAGGAGAGAGGGGTCTGGGGGTTCGCCCCGCGGCAAATTTTTGAAAATATTGTGTATTTTAGTGACTTTTTAAAGCAATCTAGGTGTTAAATTTGTGAGGTAATGTGTTTCGTTTTTTAACTAAAATATCTAGTTTTCCTTCTAAACCTTGAATAATATATACTATACTATTGGTCTTACAGATCGACTTAGTTTGGACTCTCAATTGTATGGATAAAATCTATTAAAAAAACCTTTATTTGTTGAGATATTTTGTAAATAAAAACGTAAATACCTAACTTAACGTAAGCAGCGTTGGCGCCTTTATTTTCACGCGGATGTACCTGCAATACACTACTATTGTTCGTTTTGCAAACATAAGATGTTCTTAATCAAAAAATATATTTGCTATGATTACCTCCTCTAGACAAAAACACTACTAGAATTCGCGAGCTTTGTTAATGCAGATATAAGCTTTGTTTTCTGGTACACGGTTATCTAACTGTTAACTGTGTACCAAAACTACACTATACTTAGATCAACATAAACATAACCTCTATCGACTGGGATGGTGGCGACATCCTGTAATCCAGCTACTTGGAGGTCACGAATTGTGGATAGTTGTGAGCGATGGTCGGTGGATGTAGCGTTCTATTGTGTAGATTAACGTCCGCACTATTGAATACTACGTTAATCCACAAAAGACTATCCTCATAATTAGACCAATTCGTAATTCAGAGGGCGTGGTTCGGATTTCACGTTAAACTGTAGGTCCCTTAGTTGCCATCGGCTGTTGGGCTATTAATTAACAGTCCTGTCTATGGAACATGTCAGCCTTAGTCAGTAACAAGACTACAAGATCGCGCCACAATCATCTTACATTCAATCCTCATTCATACTTGGTTTAAAATACCTACCTTGTGGTATGGTCACCATTTCAAATAATCTAATCTAATCTAAAAATCTAATCTATTACACACAAAAACAGACAACCGGGTCGCGGCAATCAACTGTCAACTCACCACAAATGTTACTTTGCCCATGCGCAGACGCCGTCCCAAGACTTCCATAAGGGATATGCTTAGACGCTATAGACGCGTCATAGTACCAGCCACCCCCACCACTACCTCTCTTCATATAAATGCATTGTGATGGATTCGGACGTTTAAACGAGCATCCCACGGCTACAAATACGAACTTTTGGCGTTATTTTTGTATGATTTCCCCCTATAATTTTATTGTATACGACTGTTAAAACAGTTTGATTAGTTGGATCTATAGTTATAACTAAATAAGTATTAAATTATTTTTTACTTTTCCAAATCTTTGGGGGCGGCGTCTAAGGGTCCTTACAGGCCACAGCCCCAGTGTGATAGAATATAAAGAATGAAGTATTTTAGTTATTTGCATAAAACAAATCCAATTGGCCAGTACAGACTGTCAATAATCATCTGATGATTTGCAATAATCTTAAACTCATTACTCATTCATTCTTAGCTTAAAAATAACTACCTGGGTGGGTTACCATTTCAGAGAGGTAATAATAGGTAATATAAAATATCTGGCAGTGGTTTACTTAGAGTGTTCCTGAGTGACACCTTATTTGGTTATGTCTGGGTAAAGTGCTCACCTCAAAATATGAGAATCAGTGGTTTTATTCTGGACTTAAGTCAGTAACTGCAATTGGGCTAATAAATAATTACTTATGCAACAACAGGGCAATGTTGGGTAGGACAAGTCCTACCTGACATTGCGTGTCTATTAGACCTCAATTATACTTGTAGATTGAGTCTGAGTAGTTGAGACCAATCCAATGTACTTCTATCCTTTTCAAATGTCTCCTAATACTTATCGAGTAACTTCTTTCATGCACAGCGAAAAAACCAAACCTTGAGCAGTGTTGCCCCCCACCAGCATGTAGGAGCCTGTCACCATTCCAAAGATCTCGAATATCTCCTCAATGTTGGCCACTTTATACCACTGTGAGCCCCCTTGCAGCTCCAATCGCAGAGATAAAGATGCCAATGCAACCTCCACAAACTCTGCATCACTGACATCCTTTTGGTTCTTCTCCACACAGTCATACAGTCCTCGCGTTGAGCCTTGACTACATTTACCTCCACAAGGAACACCACTTCGCTTACACACTTTCAGTAAATCCTGAAAACAATAAAAAAATCTTTAATGTCTGTTTAGAAACCATGAATATTATTCTATCATTCGTGTTTAATAACATGACCTGATAAAAACTATCGTAAATGTCTATTAGTCCACCCACGTGGACTGTAGAACTATGAACGAGATGTAAAGTTAGGGGTAATCTGAGTCAGGAATGGATGATCAGTACTGATGACTTAGGTTGAAATGACGGATCGAAACAAACCACACATTGGGTCATCAGGCTACTACAAAACGAATTATGGTTTATTTAGTGGACTACTACAAGGGTACTTTGATTGTAAAGGAATTTTTAGTGTTTGTATTTGGTTAACAGTCTCATGTGTTTCTTTCCAAGAAGTGAAAAGCTAATGATCAATATATGTTCCTGGAATAAAGTGAAAGGTACAAAAACCCATTAAAGAAATTAGTTATTTAAGTTTTGTGATTTACCCTACTAATCTAGGTTTTAAGAATAAGAATTTTCCATCCTTATACATGTGATTTTAAGAAGGTGGACTTGTAATTTGCTCATTTTAGCGAATTTCCCATAGGGAAGTTAAAATTTATATATATATATATATATTAAATAATTATGCATAACTTAGTACCCTTTTTTTGTGTGAGAAATTATTTTATTTAAAAATTCACATGAATTTTTAAATAAAATAATTTCTCACACAAAAAAAGGGTACTAAGTTATGCATAATTATTTAATATTAATAGTAGCCCTCATTTACCAACTCAAATATATATATATATATATATATATATATATATATATATATATATATATATATATATACCGGGTGATTACAAATGAAATAGACAACTTCAATAGCCTGTACAAAATTAAACTGGTGTATTTCAACATAGTAAGTGATATAGGTTTGTAGGGAATTTCTTAAAGTTTATGTTGGTAGAACTGTTGCTGGCTATTGTTGGCTGCTCCGTGTTACAACAGCCAGTTTAGTTTAGCAATATGGCCGCTACTCAAGTGGAGAAAGCTTATTGTGTTCTTGAATTAGCCAAAACAAACTCTGTTACTGTTGTGCAGCGTCATTTCAGAACAAAATACGGTAAACCACCACCAACAAGGCAATCAATTTATGACTGGTATGAACGTTTTGTAAGCAGTGGATGTGTGTGTAAGAAGAAGAGTACTGGAAGACCTTCTGTTACAGAAGAAAAAATTGATAGTGTTCGTGATGTTTTTGTACGAAGTCCAGGAAAATCGACTAGATTAGCGAGTTTAGAATTGCAAATTCCTCAACCTACTGTGTGGAAAATTCTGCGGAAATGTTTGAAAATGACACCTTATAAATTGCAGTTAGTACAAAGTTTAAATGACAATGATAAAGTTGTACGTAAAAATTTTTGTTAAGAGATGCAACATTGTCTTGAAAATGACGACACATTGTTTAATCGCCTAATTTTCAGTGATGAATGCACTTTTCACATTAGTGGAAAAGTTAACAGACATAATGTACGAGTATGGGGAACAGAAAACCCAAGAGAGACTGTACAGCATATACGCGATTCTCCTAAAGTGAACGTGTTTTGCGCTTTATCTTGTGAAAAGGTTTACGGGCCTTTCTTCTTCCAAGAACCATCAGTAACCGGAAGAATTTATCTGGACATGTTAACCGAATGGTTATGCCTCAACTCCATGAAGATAGTTGTAACTTCATTTTTGTACAAGATGGAGCTCCGCCTCACTGGTGCTCAGACGTCAGAGGGTATCTGGATGAACATCTTCCTAGACGATGGATCGGCCGTGCAAGTGAGGAAAACGTTGTGTTTCAGCCGTGGCCACCTCGTAGTCCGGACCTAACGCCCTGCGACTTTTTCTTGTGGGGCTATGTAAAAGACAGAGTTTTCGTACCACCGCTTCCTGTTGATATCGATGATATTAAACAACGAATCACAAATGCTCTTGCTACAGTTAACCGTGAGATGCTAAGTCGTGTGTGGTCAGAATTTGACTACCGTGTTGATATCTGTCGTGTTGCAAATGGTGCACACATTGAACATCTGTAAATTTTCAATAAAAACTTCAAGAATTCTTCTATGTAATCATGTAAGTAATGATCTAAACTTTTAAATAATAAATTTTCTACAAGCTATCCAAACTGTCTATTTCATTTGTAATCACCCGGTATATATATATATATGTGTGTGTGTGTGTGTGTGTGTCTGTGAACATGATAACTCTCGTAAAAAAGGTCCGATCGAGACCAAATTTGGTAGAGACGTGTATTCCTGCAAATGCTCGGACGAGTTCGTAAACCAGACATATCGGTCAATGGGAACGGGTAGTTTGGGGGGGTTTTGTACCCCAAAATGGGGTTTTTTGCATTTTCACATGTAATTTTTAAAAATTTCTAATTTTATATTTCACCATTGGAATCAGATTAAAAAACTACACAATTAAGTTTCTTAAAGTTTTTCTCTATCTTCAACGGTTACCGAGTTATTAAAAAATCTAAACACAGTACGTTGTATTTTTGAGCCTCCAATGTTAATCTTATGGAGGATTAAAAAAAATTAATTTTTCACTTATTATCTAATATTTTTGGATGAAACTTGATATTTAGCTTCATGTGGTTGAGATCCATACATTTGTGCTAAAAAATTATAGTTTATGTGTTTATCATGGCAGCAAACCTGCATACTCTTTTCCCATGTTAATCATATGGAGATTAGGCAAACTATCCTATATTTATTGATGAAAGTTGGTATAAATGTTAAAAATAAAATTTTTGATGGTATAAATGGCTACTTTCAGTGTTCCTCACAGCAGAAAACCTACTCACTCTTTTCCATTTTCATCTTATGGAGAATAGGCAAAAATTCTCATGTTTATCGACAGATTTTGACCAAACTTGTCATATATTATTATATTATTGATTTGGAAATTCGCTGAGTACGCAGGCCTGCTTCGATGGGGGTATTCTATTTGTTAGGGATTAAAACTAGAAAAGAATTATTATAATAGAGATTATAAAAAAACTACAATAAGTTTAGACACTTTACAGAAACACTCTCTAGAATGTGTATATTGATCGAGAGGGATGACACATATTCACGAGACTTAATCTAATACTACAATACGAGCAAGGTTTGTATATATATATTTGCACACGGATCTCGAAAACGGCACTAAGGATGTTCTTTAAATTTTGGAAATAACTAATTTCTGAGTACAAAATAAGTTCTAGATAGGTCTAATGTCCAAGAAAATTCCGGTTTTCTTGTAATATAAGTTAAAAATTTAAAAAATTAACATTACGCTTATGGAGAATCAAAATGTAAACAATACAAATCAAAACGTCTGTTTGTAACCGTTTGACAGTTGTTGATTGAAGATGGTGGCGAACAATATGTGAATAGAGGTTTTGCATTAATATTTATTCTACGTATGTAATAAATGAAAAATTATCAAATGACTAAACAATTTGTAAAAACTAAAGAGTAAAATAACTGTGCGAAATAAAAGCAGAGAAAATTATTTCCAAAATCTTTCGTGTTTTGAAAGAAAACGTATTCATTCTATTTCTTGAAGCCACTGTAACAAACCAATTAACTGGTGTAAATTTAATTTCTCTTTTGCTTTTCAATCCTCATTCCGTTTCATACAAAATCAGTTGATCACAGGCTAATAATAACTGTATGGATAATTAAACAGCAAATGATCGGCTAAAACGATAGAGGTTGGCTAAAAGACCTTAAACGGCGTCGCTCAATTGGCAGACGCCGTAGTCCAGTGGTAGCGCATGGGCCTCGTAAAACGAAGGTTGCGAGTTCCATCCCCATAAGGGGCAATCCTTTTTGTTCAGTGCTATATGGTGTATTAAATCGGTTTTATTTAAAACATATAAATGTTTTCATTGAGTAATAAATGTGTTCTAATTTTTCTAATTAATTTTTATAATACACGTCTTATTTTATACGAGCAAAGCTCGGTCACCAGGTACTATGTTGTTATTAGAAATTAGTTTATAAAAAGAATCCCTATTATTATTAAATTGCTACTGATATGAGTGGATTAATTATCGAAGAGAAGAGCAAGACTAAGCAGGAAGCAGTATTACAACATAAGATTGTCTCCTACAGCCGATTATTTTGAGAATATACAACTCCCTTTGACTATACAATTTTATCAGGGCATGTACAAATTAATTTAATTTGACAAATAGAATTTTACCTCTATATCTTCAACTTTTTTCTCTAACTCTTTAGTTTTATCTGAAGCAAATGATTTGAAAGCATCTAATATCGGTCGATAGCCTGTGCATCGGCAAAAATTTCCTGAAAATGAGTCCTCGATCTCTTTCATTGTAGCTTTTGGATTGGCTTCTAATAAGCTGGAACAATGAATTATAATTATTAGCATAATAAATTTGAGGTTAATAACCAATTTTATGAAATTTTAATCACATGTTATGTCTATTTAATCCAAGTTCTAAATACTAAGTCACTACCTGTACATGCTCATGACCCATCCAGGAGTGCAGTATCCACATTGAGTGCCGTAGAAGTTAGATAGTCTGGTCTGTATTTCATGGTATCCTTTTTGCTTGCTGCCGATCCCTTCCACTGTGGTCACTTTATACCCGTGACATGCGTAGACAGGAAACATACACTAAAATTGAGAAGGATAAACACTTTTTACATTTAATTTAAACATATGCAATGGATATGATCAATTGAGTATGACAGTAATAATTAAGTTACATCCGTTTGAAATTAACCTCTGTATTAAACTGAATTTTTTGAGGTAAAAATGCTACCTGCATGTTGATAGAAACGTCGAAAGGAATTAAATACAGTACCTAAATATAGATTTTTTAGAGTAAAAACTAGCTTTTGACATTAATAATTACTTTGTACTCATGTCAATAAATATTGCATATTAGGATTAGCCTACTATTACTATTTAAAATGGTGACCTATCTGGGTACGTATTTTAAGCTAAGTATGAATGAGTACGGTAATGTTTGATGATTCTTGCACCATCTTGTACAGTAATCTTGTAACTAACTAAGGCTGGCACGTTCCTTAGACAGGACTGTCAACCCGGGATAACTCGCGTTATTAATAGTCGCATACGCGTTATTAATAAGTTAATAATAATAAGTTAATTAATAAGTTATTAATAATCGCGTTAGATTTAATCTAACAATGGTAAATGTAGTAAATAAAAGAATAATACATAGAAAAATCTAATGTTTATTACAATAAAAGAAAATATTATTGATGAACAAGTTGTTTGTCACAAAGTGCATATTGTGTTAATTTGCTACATGTTGTGACCTAGGGTCCTGTCGTGGCTGTAGTTGCAGGCCAAGTTTCAGGATGTGTCACAATATTATCTACATCCATTATTTCGTCAATCTCACCATCAGACCGTCCTGTTTCACTATTATGATCACTAAACTCACGTTCAACATCACAGTCTGAACGACTTCCTTCATGGTGGCCATCGAGAACTTCAGCTGGATCCCGATATTCTTCCAAACACAACAAAGTACGAAATGAATTATTTTTTTCAGGGATCCATGTGCACTTAATCAAAAGGTTAAGTAACAAAATAATAAACTTACCGAGTTATAAGAGGGTCTCAGAAAAAGCTAGTGCGTGGTCACTCGCGTCATGAGATTTGATCTAACACGAAACAGTAGGCCTACTTGCCTGCTCGCGCATTACAATCCTTCTAACGAGGCCGGCGCGTCGCTGTTTACCCCTTTTCTGACTTCCCCTCCACACCACCATTACGCGGCAACCAACAAAAAATGTTTCAAATTAAAAATATGTCAAGAAGGCAATGCATGAGTGTCATTGTCATAAGAATAACGAACTTGATTAGAAATCCAACAGCCGATGGCATCTTCCGGACCTTTAAACAGTTTTACGTGGGATCCGGAACCACTTTTACCTCTGAATTAAAATCTGGTCTAGTTTTGAGGGTGGATCTATTTACTATAATAATCCACACAATCGAGTGACAAAGTACTAAGTAACTGTGAATTATCCGAGGAATTTATTGGCGCAGTTACTGTGGATCGTATGAATTGCGGATGATCCGGAAACTGCTGAAAATGGGTATCATACACCCATTATTATACGGTTAATTTTTTAACTGTAAAAAATCAATAGATTTGCCGTAAAACGTAAATCAAACTGCGATGTTAAACTGGCCAGCTAGTGACAATCGGGCAGCAATCACTGTCAGTGGCAACTGGATCGGTATTTGGTATTACGGGTTGTAAAAATAAAGTAGAAGTGTCTGTTGTCTTTGAGCATTAGATTGCTCACCAACCTACTGCGTGAATTCCGAGGAGTCGGCGGGCATTTTCTACCCTACTCAAAATCTTCTTTGTACATGTTTTCTCGCTTTTCTTAACATGTGCGGATAATTATGTACAGATTATCAGTGAAGTGGAATCCGTCTCATGATTATCCCATTGAGAGTTAACATACGAAGAGGACCTATTCAATCCGTTTTACATGAGATATATCATAGCTTTTGACAAGTAACACACCGAGTTGACAGATACAGTTCTAGTCTCGCCAGTTGCAGCATGGGTGAACTCCAGATTGACAACACACACTCCACAGCCTCCCTCTCGACACATGAACTTGGTGCCCTTCAGTCGGGCGTACTCCCTGATGTAGGTGTTGAGGGATGTGCGCACGGGGACCGATGACACTGAAACATTTTAATGTAAACTAGCAGTAGCCTACACCCATCCGGGTTGAAGGAATATGCGTTAAGAAAAAAGTTACTTGACAACAATTTAACCTGAAATCTTAAATAAAAATAAATAAATAAATTATCGGCATAGCTAATTGGTAGTAGTTAACAATCAGATTAATTATAATAAATTGGTATCATTAGTAGAATTCCTCTTTCGGCAAGATAACAGTTTAATGTTGTTTAATTTTAAAATAGATTTCAAATCAATCATCAATGTAAATAAACTACATACTGAAAAACTAAACTAAACTAAATATTGTATTTTTTTATTTGTATTGTATTGTACATATAAAGTATTTATAAAATACAATATGTACAAGTAATGCATGTATATGTTTTACCTTTTACAAACCAAAGTAAACAAAAACCTTCCCCAAAACGTATAGGATAAGTAAAATAAGAATTTAATGTCTTATGATCATTCTTTTGATTTATTACCATTGCTACATGACCAGTAATACCGAAGAAAAAGGCAACCATTTGTTTAGCCGGAGCCTACTTTTTTCACGAACTACTTTGGTTGTATTGAGTTATCTTGAAAGACCCACACGGTGGATTGCTGTTTGGTTTCAGGTTTCATATATGCATATATCCACGATTATTCACCTGTTCAGATACTATATACAGATTTTGAAGCTCCTCATACAAAATATTTTTAACCTTTCCTTACACTAATTGACTTGAGCCTCCTTTTGAGCAATGTTATGGGAGTCAGGTCAGGAACATTTTTTTACATCCAAGTGATCATATAATTTTTTAATACGAGTCACATTAATTCTTAATGATGCCTTAATCTCACGGTATGTCAATGACGATTTTGCCTTATCAGTTCCAGCACAGCATCGAAATTTTCTTGCATATCAGCTGATTTTGGACGACCTTCACGCTACCGCGATTGTACTCATCACAGTATATCAGTGTTTCATGGAGCTGAGAAATTGCGCTTCAAAGCCATTATAAAAGGGACTAATTTCATCGGCGCGCCCTAGTCGTGATAAACCAAGTAGAAAGTTGTGAAAAATAATAGCAGGGTAATTTTATCATGTTAATTACCTTTTTCACCGTAAATAATGTTAGTAAGTCACTGTAAACAACACTAATCCAATACTATAATACGAGCAAGGTTTGTATATATATATATATATATATATATATATATATATTTGCACACGGATCTCGAAAACGGCACCGAGGAATTTCTTTAAATTTTGGAAATAACTAATTTCCGATTAGAAAATAAGTTCTAGATAGGTCTAATGTCCAGGAAAATTCGTGTTTTACTGTAATATTAAGTTTAAAATCTAAAAATTTAACATTACGCTTATGGAGAATAAAATGTAAACAATACAAACCAAAACAGCTGTTTATAACCGTTTGACAGTTCTTGATTGAAGACTGCGGGGAACAATATAGAGGTTATGCATTAATATTTATTTTATGAATAAATGCAAAATTATCAGGTTACAAAACAATTTGTAAAAACTTAAGGATAACATAGCTGTGCGAAATAAAAGCAGAAAAAAGTATTTCCAAAATCTTCCGTGTTTTGATAGGAAACGTATTCGTTGTATTGCTTGAAGCCACTGTAACAAACCAATTAATTGATGTAAATTAAATTTCTCTTTTGCTTTTCAATCCTCATTCCGTTTATAACAAAATCAGTTGATCACAGGCTAATAATAACGGTATGGATAATTAAACAGTAAAAGATCGGCTTTGGCTAAAAGACGTTAAACGACATCGCTCAATTGACTAACGTCGTAGCCGAGTTGTAGCGTATCGGCCTCAAGAACTATAGGCCGCGAGTTCCATCCACATAAATGTTTTCATTGAGTAATAAATGTGTTTTAATTTTTATAATAAATGTCTTATTCTATACGAGCAAAGCTCGGTCACCAGGTACTAGTGCTTGAACGACCAACTGTTTCAGTTGAGGTTATGTTCAACAATATGTAGTTTCCGCCGGAAATATCAGCTGAAGCCTAGCAACAATCAGTGTTGCCAAGGCCAGAAACTTAAATAGCTGCCCTCGTATCCGACTATCATTGAAAATGAAACATGTAAAAGTATCATGTTTTTAGACTAATATTTAACTCTAGGTTTATTTTCACTATATTTTCGTTTATTGTTTAGGTAGCTTTCTTAGAGAGTAATTTCCAGGCATAATAAAATAAACATCTCCTCGTTGCTTTTCTGATTTTTTCCCAAGAAAGATATAAATAAGAAAGATTTAAGGGCTTGTTTGATTGTAGATCTATAAGTTAATTTTAAACTAAGGTATTTTACCTGTTTGAACACTGCCATTCAATTGGAATGTAATTGTTGTGTCACCAAAACTGCAAAATAAAAATACGAGTACATGAATATATAATAAAATCAGTGCTAAAGAATATATATCTATTATCCTTTCAAACTAAAACAAATGGTATCAGTGGACTGAAAAATACTTTCTCCCTTGAATAAATTTTAAAACGACGATCTGTAAAAACGATCATATTCATTAAATATCTAAATATCATTTACGGTAATAATTTATTGTTTCAAAAATAAAAATCCAAGTTCTGAAAATAATAAGTGAAACAATTTAAATTAATTGTTAGAATTTTTACGGGAGACCCCACCCTTTATTACCAAGTTTTTTCAGTGGGTTTTGTTGGGTGATGCATACCAAGTTCAATGGAAAACAGTTGGGAAACAAGGAGAAACTATTTTTTATATTCTCCATAAGAATAACATTACACGCTCTCAGACAACGTACTGCGTTAATCATGGACAGTAAATTTAACTTTTCTCTGGAATCGTTAGTCGTACTAATTTGTTTAGTTTTTTAAGCTGGTTTCAATGGTAGTAGTCAAGCTATACAGCTATACTTACTTATAGGTATACTTTATTATTTCCACATAAAAAAAGATTTTTTGACTTTTAAAAGCCTCTACCTTTAAACCTTGAAGAAATTCGGGTAGTGTAGTTTCATTTATGTCATAAAGGACTACAATCTGTATATATAAAATTCAAAGCCCTCACTCACTCATCACTAATTCTCCCACTTCCCGAATACCTATGAGGCTGAAATTTTGTATACTGGTTCTTTAGGCCTAAAATAGAAAAGTCCAATAGTTTTTGTGACGATTTTCCCATAAATATCAACCCTATACGCCTTCAAAGTTCCCATGTTAATCTTATGGGGAAATAATTTTGTTTTGTATTCCAACGTATGTATCTTACCTTTTAAGTTATAAACAGCAGCTGTTTTTATTTGTACCATTGAGCAAGCCTAAGAAGCAAGCATAAATTAGTACTTAATGGTATCTAATGACTGTATAACAAATTTTTTTCTGTACAAATTTTGGAGATTATGTTTTATAATAAAAATCAAATATAGGCTAGGCTTGTGCAACCCCCCCCCACACAGACATACCCTCTAAAAACCATTTTTTCGGTTCAGGGAGCACTAGGAAGGATATATCCACTAAAAGCTCAAATTCGAAATGCTGACAATACTTTCTCCTTATACTATCGTGTAGGGGGAGAAAGTAAAAATTTTGAACATGTTTTCCTAGTAAGCCTACTTAACTTTTTACCACCATGATCGGCAAATATCTTTTGCGGTTCTCTATAGCTAAAACTTAGAACTCCTAAAAAGTGGTTTTCAATAGTTCTACTGAAAATGTAACTATGATATTCTCATTCGAATACTACATTTTTGGGGGAACAGTCCATACAAACCTCAGCTTTACCTAACGTCGACTGTTGTTAAGAAGCATCACCAATCAATATATAACAGCCCAATGCTAAATTATAACTGGGTCCAGATCCAACCATTGATTATAACTTATATATATATATATATATATATCGTAAAGACTAGTCTTTACGTTATATATATATATATATATATATACATATTATATATTATAATATGTATATATATATAACGTAAAGACTAGTCTTTATTTAAGCAGTTAGATGTGAAAGGATGATAATAGAACATGAAGAGAATCATAATATGCAATCTACGACACTGACTGGCAGAAAACCAGGCTCCCGAGTGTGTGACTTGAAACAAAATAAGACCCCAACATACATCGGTTATAACATCACAAGCTCACGAGGTGCTTCGTCCTTTCGTTTGATATTACTATGCCTTGGTTTCTAGTTTTTTTGACATTCATGCCTCCAAAATTGATAGTTGACTAAAACAGATTACAGTTAGGAACTGTAATTCTGTTATGACGAAGGTATACTTCGTCATAACTTTTTTGTAGCCTCAGTAGGCGTCTAGTTTCGGGACTAATCCATTATTTAGCCCTTGTCAGTCACAAAATTAAAAATTATACAAACACATTGAAACGTTGGGTCGTCTATACACAACCACAAACAAATTATATAAACGTGTACACCGACTGGCGATGTACTTGTTATTGTGATTTGTGCGTGGCTGTCCCAACATTTTAATGTGAAATGTTAAAATTAAAATTAATCTGGAAAACTTAGGCTATCTTGCTATACCTTGGGTCGAGATAAAAAGATTTGAAATCTGACCACTTGGGTCTCCGGTCTATATAATTGCTTGATTACAAAGGTAAACATTTATGTATTTCACATAATTAATTTTATCTCATTTCTCACTTAAGCTGGAAAATTAGGACGAATTAAACAGGAGTTCAAATTCAAATGTGACTATCAAATTCGTTTTTTTCTCGAGTTTGATAATGATAATAATCCAATTAATTATTACAAGCCTCAAATCGCTATATCAAAAGCTGTTAGTATATAAAAAAATCAAAGTTGTATAGCAAAATGTAGTTTACAAATATTTTAAACTAGCAGTTAGCCAAGCCTTTCTAATCAACATAGATTAGATTAGATTAGATAATTTGAAATGGCGACCATACCACAAGGTAGGTATTTTAAGCCAAGTATGAATGAGGATTGGATGTAAGATGATTGTGGCGCGATCTTGTTGTCTTGTTACTGACTAAGGCTGACATGTTCCTTAGACAGGACTGTTAATTAATAGCCCAACAGCCGATGGCAACTAAGGGACCTACAGTTTAACGTGGAATCCGAACCACGAATTGGTCTAATTATGATGATGGTCTTTGAGGATTAACGTAGTATTCAATAGTGCGGACGTTAATCCACACAACAGAACACCACACCCACCGACCATCGCTCACAACTATCCACAATTCGTGACCTCCAAGTAGCTGGATTACAGGATGACGCCACCATCCTAGTCTTATTATTAAGATTAAATAAGAAATTATCATCCTAAATTATAAAATAAATACTCGTTAATAATCAATTTTATTAGTATTATTATTATTAGTATTATTATCAGTTATTATTAGTATTATTAGCTCGTTAGTATCAATTTGAATCAATTTATGTAGACAACTTGGCAAATAGCTGATGGATTTTTAATATTCAGCAAATCTAAGTAATTTATTGCCCATATAATTCATACGGAAAATAGACAAATTTTGTTTAACTCGCTTAGTTATTGGCATAATTTTATAACATGTTGCATGTGTTTTAACTTGAGGGGGGGGTTTCGTACCACAAAAATAAGGGGTTTCAAGTTATTTATACATAATATTTGAAAATTTTAATTTTCCTTTCTACTATTGGACTCAGCTCAAAAACACACAATTTTG
Organism: Nephotettix cincticeps; assembly: GCA_023375725.1. NCBI lineage: Eukaryota > Metazoa > Arthropoda > Insecta > Hemiptera > Cicadellidae > Nephotettix > Nephotettix cincticeps. The sequence continues at coordinate 85,254,839 of CM041789.1, forward strand.
TATTTTCAATCATGTCTCTAGGTCTATTTGTTACTAAGATATTTAAAATAAATGGTAAACACAGTACACTGTGCAATGTTAATTTTATGGAGAATAACTAAAAATCAATAACTTACTTATTTACTTAAACAATCTTCCAAAATTTGGTATGCAAAGTCCCTCTAGTTATGTTTTATAAATTCATTCATAAAACCCCCAAAATTTAATGTATCTTATGGCAGCAAACCTACGTATTCATTGTCCATGTAATTCTTAAGGAGAATAGAGCCATTGGTATAATTCGCTTAGTTATTGACATAATTTCATAACATTTTGTATGTGATTTACTTAGTCACAAGCATTAATATAAGAACATTACCATGTAAAACAACACTTATTGCAGCAAACCTGCATACTCGGTATACTAGATTCATATGATGAAAATAATATAAGTTCTGTGAAATTCTAATCATGCCAGTGTGCTGCGTGCGATCTCGTTTTGTAATTATTATTATTATGGTTTGAAAACGATTGAGTCGACATTCGAGGTTATGTCAGATGGTATATGTATTGCTTATATCAATGTCTTAAATAACCAAGCTAGTGCAGATGCATGACGTAAGAGTATTGCCGGTTATTGCTCGGTAAAGGTTAGGTAATTGCCGGGTATTGCCGAGTAAGGGGTATTGACTATAATGTGTGCGTACTGTTATTGTTGCTTATATAGTTCCACTAACTAACTCATATTACTCAATTTGAATTATCATATAATTTTTGTTTAGATTGAGAGTAAACTGTATTGACTGGGTGTTAGGATTGCAGTAGCCTATGACAAGCCAAGGATAGTCAGTACTCACGAGGTCTGTGAACCCATGGCTGGGAGACGTGGACTGGTTCCAGGCCGAGTGTCCGGTTGTCGATGTGTAGGCTACTACTGCGCTACCACCTCCTCACTAGCCTTTCGTCCGGTCTCTGATGACTTTTTAACAATCACCAGACAAACAAACAAATATGAAGCTCGCTAGAAACAGAGATAAAATATACGAACTGAACGATATGAACTGAATCAACATTGCAAATCAGTTTAAGTATGAACAAATTATTTAATAAACTGTAGGCCCAATAGTGAACTGACACCTATTATATTATTCCTCTAAAATAAAAAAAATACTTAAATAATTTATTGTTCCATAAATACTTATCAATTTATTTCACACACCCCATTATTCTGTACCATGTAACCTATATGGTATTCCATGTACTTGGCATACATGTCTGAAAAGTCCTGCGGACAAATACTACTGCAGTACAAGACCAAAACCTAGAAAGTATTCACTTTCAATCGTGTTTTAAAATAGTTGGCTACTACTTATGGAAAACATCCAGGTAAAGTTACATATTTTTTCCTAAAATCCAAATCCGCAGACAAAATTAAAGCTTTACATTGAACAAAGTAAACTTCCTGTTAGAATAGCCCAGCCCACCTCCAGTCTAATTTAACAGTTGAAATCAATACCTTTAAAAACATATACGATTTACTGGATATTAAACTGTTTACTTCGACTTAAAAGGGATGGTTTGGACACACGGTTAAGGTTTTTTGTTTAAATAAACTTTGTACAGTATTTATTATGTTGATATACTTACACAAATAGTGTTGATCTCTAAATTGACCATGTGGCTATACAGATATAATCTTTTACATCAGTGTGATTGATAATATGTGTAAAAGAAATAAAGTAATTTGAATTTGAATTGTTAACTATAAATCAAAACAAATTGCACTCTCTTAGCATTGTTTATAAAACATAAATGGTCAATATAACAACGCCTGAGTAATTAGAGATCCCCGTGTCTGGCTCATCTCTTTGTGGAAGGGTATCCCGACCCTTCAGTCTCTCTTTTATTCAATCTCTGATTTGTTCGTGGGGTTCAACTTAAGTTTAATCTTAGACAAAATAGTTACTTTTTTGGGCAAAAATTATTCCAAGTTTAACCAGACCCCCGTACTTGAGGAAATAAGTTTAAAGTTATTCTTGAATTATAAAAGCCTTCTTCATTCAATAATAAATAAAAGATCAAAAATATTGAAAAACTTTGTAAACATTTTCTGGTAGTGCATATGGTTACATATTTTATTATTAAGTTAATTTGTTAATAATTAGGACACAAAAATATTCCTTCATTTTGTCCCCCCCTAAAACCTCTATAATCTGGCTATGAATTGCAGAGATCATGAATGAATTGTTGCTAATAGGCCTGTTATAATCGCACTCGTTATTAAACATAACCCAAAAGTTTCGAGGTGTGATTATTCTTCGACTTGACCAAGGACACTTAGGCCCAACACGTAGGGGCTATACGTTTTATTAAATTTTATAACTAAAACAGTATTAGACCATAAGAGTACGAGCTCTAAGAGCTATGAATAATACATCTATATGACATAGTGGTTAATAAAGGAACAAAAATACATTGCTGAATATTATTTAATCTGTGGACAAATTATGGGCATTCGAATAGCTGTCTCCATATTGTTGTTAATATCTGGTAAGTTAGCATTTCAAAATAATTGACAGGATTCGCATATTTGAAACAAAATAAAAATTGTTCCAATCAAGTCATGTTAAGGGACTGCAGATGGGCATCTGCTAGCCTAACTGTTAGCGTCTTGGACATCGGTGCATCGGTGACGGGTTCGATCCCCGGGATGGCCACAAAATTTAGATGGGAATTCCATGAAATATAGTGTACTTCGAGGCTGCATAGCATAAGCTGAGCCTGCCATTGGCAAAAACAGAATAAATAAATAAATAAATAAATTCTTTATTCATCAAAATTTTACAATTACACAAGATACAAGCTATACATAATAAAACATCACAACAATTGCATCAAACTGTAAAAAAATGTTTACATTAAAAAAATACATTTTTGTAAGCAAAATCAAACAAGTTATATAATGTGATGAAGGAAAAAATAAAAAAATTTTGATGAATCGGGTTGCCCCCAGGCTAAGCCCGAATCGGGGTCCCTTCACTGAGTAACTATTTAAGAACAGAAAAGAAAGTAAGTTGTGCTACGCTCTAATACTACATAAAATTACAAATAAAATAAAAGTAAAAACTCTGCATTTGTTAAAACAAAGAAAAAAACAAATCCATGAGCTGATAACTTGGAAAGTAATAACATATAATTACTGAATGCTTAATGAATCCTAGAATAAAAATAAAAAAAACACGTCATAAGTATGTTTGAACATATATCACCAAAAGTAAAAAAAATTTAAATAAAAAAATTCCCGCAACTTCAGAAGTGCTGAGTTCTTTTTCTATTTCCAAAACTAAATTAGAGGTCTAAGCAACCCTTCAACATTGTCTATATTGATAATCCAACTCTTAAGGTTACTCAAATAATTGTGAGTGCTGTTCTGTGTAATTAATTGAAATGTTAACCGATACAACCTCGGTGCACTGAAAGTGTAAAAATGTTGAAAAATGGTTAAGTTAGCTTTCGGAATTTCAAAACTGTAGGCTGAACGGAAATTGTAAGGTTGAGGAACATTTATATAATTTGAAATACTTCTCGTGAAAAATAAACGTAGCACTTTGTAAACAAACAAATTTCTTAATGGGAGCAATCCTAATTGTTTAAAAATAGGTAGTGCATGTTCTAGTCTAGGCTTTTTCATGATTATTCTCACTATACACTTTTGTAAGGTGATTAAAGGCTTTAGCGTAGTTAAGTATGTACCCCCCCCAACAAGAAAGTGCGTACCCTAACCTGGATCCTACCAATGCATGATATAGATTAATCAGAATTTTCCTAGGACAAAGGTCTCTCAAAAAATAAAATTTTCTGATGATATTATACATTTCCCCTTTTAGCTTTTTAACATGGTTTTCCCATGAAAGGTTAGAATCAATTATAAGCCCTAGATACTTTATAAATTTTACTTTTTCAATCTCAATACATCCATTACAATTTATGCCCCCCAAACAGTTAGAATTATGATAAACTAGTTTCTTATTACATACTATTTCCTTTTTTACGCTGAAGATTATATATTTAGTTTTATCACTCAGAGTTAATAAGTTTTTACGAAACCAAAATTCTAAACATTTTAAATCTGCTTGCATTAAATCAAAGAGATCATTAACGTTTTTATCTGTGTAACTTAGTGCCGTATCGTCCGCAAAAGTTGTAACCCTACCGTTAAATTTAGCAGTACAAAGGTCGTTAATGTATATTAGGAAAAGAATAGGGCCCAATACAGATCCTTGTGGAACGCCACATTTTATTATACCCTCTTGACTGACATGTCCCAATACCCTTACCAATTGAACTCTATTGCTCAGGTAACTCCTGAACCAGTTAAATGGTAGTCCCCTGATTCCACTAAGCCACATTTTATTTAAAAGTATTTCATGATCTACCGCATCAAATGCCTTAGTAATGTCCAGAAACAGCGCTGCACAGGTAAGGCCACAATTTAATCCCTTATAAACGTTTTCTAGAAAGTTGTGCAAATAAAAAAAGGGTCTGCAGATCTTCCGCCATCTTGGATTTTTACCCGTAAGAGTAATGTGTTAAACACTTTGAAACATGCCTCTCTTAAAACATTAATTTTAACATTTAGAGAATTCATCATGATTGGAAGTCAGAATAGTTATAATAAATATGTTTATCAGAAATATTTTAGATTAAAGTGGCAATAAAACTTTTTCTAATGTGTGGAAAATATTTTTGGTGGAACTCATTTTATGCAACCGTTTATGATGTGAGCACTGAGGAAATTAAATATTTAAATTGTAATCAGATAGATCGCCAGACATTATAATGTACTCGTATTTTCAAATGGCGCAAGTACATGGTTTACTGATACAAAAAAATGATCCAGTGTTTGTTTGAATTTAACACTGTTCTCATGGGGAGAGAGTAAAAAGGGCTGACGACTACAAACTCCAGGAGTGACGGTTAGGTCACTACTAAACTGCACTGCGTTAACGGGCGTCTGCTTATGCAACGGCCTAGTTACCGGTACGTGATTATTTATGACCGCACGTAACCGTAGACTCATTAGAACTAACCACACACTGCAAATATTGTGGTGCAGCCGATAGACTTTAACAGGCCTAAGCAAAGCCAGTCTACAACTACAAAACATCTATTGTTCCATAAATGGAAGAATGGATAAGAAAAGTAGGTCATATTTTAACACTTCATTAGGCACTTCTAGAAATCTAGTGTTTTTATATTAGCTAAATAAATAATAAAATTAATCTTGCGTTAAAACATAAACTTTTGTAATTAGAATTGAGCTAAGGTAAGATAACTGTGCTCCAAGTTTTGAATGATTTTGTAGCAACCACTACAATTGAATTCCAAATCAAAGCAACGATTGTGTGAATTCAGAGCTCGCCATTCATTGTGAATGAATGAATTGTTTTCCCATCTGATTGAAGGAAAACGTAATGGCTGTATTTTATATCTTGTAAATTCAATCTAGGCAACGCGTTTTAGACTTTCGAAAAAATACCCCAGTACTATATAAATTGACATTTTCAATATTAAATAATAATTATATAATTTATAACCCACTCACAAACTGCTAGTATTATTGTTTTATCAACCATCACAGTTATTAGGCACCGTTAATTATCACCTAAATTAAAATTTCTACTCTTTTTGAGAGAAACTGGCAGGCAGAATGTTTAAAATAAGGGTATTTTGATCTAACAACTTTTTAAAAATTTTACAAGGCTATTAGCATTGTCATAAAACTGTAGCCAATTTTTTCTTCTAGGGGAAATAAGAAATTGTAATATAAAAATCGTACTAAAAATGTTTAGTTCTGTTGTTCTGGGTTGAAATTGCCTCTAACAACTCCTTAGTCCATCCTTTTTTTACTTCTAATATTATGAATGTGAGCAAATTGCAAGATTCATTTTGAACCATAAGGACACATTTTCAAAGACGGCTCTTGTTCCAGCTTAATGAATAAGTTTGAACGATCAACAGAAACAAACGTTTTTTTTACAGTGGAAATGGATTTTTTTAATACTGGATGTTTTTAACCAGAGGTCGTGACTCTTAATTTGTTGATAACAAACACTTTCAATGGGAAATATTTGATCAAATCTAAATTTAAAAATCAAAGTCGTGTTAGCTACACGCATTATAACTCGAGAACGGCTGGACCGACTTTAATGATCTTTGATTTTTTTTATTCGTCTCTGCTCCGGTCATGCTTTAGGCATAAATAAATTTTCCATAAATTTAATTAGTTTCCATTTTATAGCGTTTTAAATTTCTAATTTTAACCTTATGGGGACTAAGTTTGTTTACAAATGTTCTACAATAAAAACATTGGATTTCTTAAGCTACAGCTGTTGTCTTACTTTCAATGAACAATATGTTTTACTATCCAACGCCATCTGAATCATTCATTAATGTAAAAATATGAAGTGAATGTGTACTGACGAAATGAACAGCATTATTCGCCACTTTAATAGTTTACGGTTTTTGGGAATTATGTACTGTATTTATATATTTTTTATTTTCTGTGTGATTTAAAGTCACGTGTTTATATGTTTGCCAAATAAAATAATTACAATGTTTATACATATTAGGTTTATTGTAATAATCAGCTGTTGAATATTTAAAGCATTCACAACGAAGCTGCAATGCTATTTGACTTCAGAACATGGCCAATCTTAAAGTTAACATGTATTTTCTGTTAGGCATTACGAAGTTCGCCGGGTCAGCTAGTCATTAATATAAATAACCTACTTTAAAGCATTATGTATTAATTTCTTCCAATATATTTTTATACTCATTCAAAGGAGAGGTGTGATTGATTACAGTTGTACACGAATACCCTACTGGAAAGATTGCTTTTTTATTTACTTATTTACTCTACCAGTCCCACTACTCTAGGTTTGACGGTGCATCATTAAGTTTTAATAATCGCCCATGGTAGGTATTGCTAATGTAAGCTTGAATTTAAGGTAGGTAAAAATTTCGCAATGCCATTTTTAAATATTATTTAGTTGCACTTTACAGATTTTCATCTTTGAATATAATTGGTCTAATTAAGAATAGACTTATGTAATCCAAATTTTGAGTTTCATAGCCTTTAGCCTTGCACAATGAATTAATACAAAGTTTTCTCGCTGATTATTCCTCATATTTCACTTTTATTTAACTAAAGTTTGAACTGAGTCAGGGACCCAGCTTGGTTTATCAGTAGGTGGCAACCGGGAGGTGCAAGGTGTGCAATTGCGAGAAAGTGCAGTCTAGCTCGAGTACAGTGGAAGCACGGTCGAGGTGATAGTGATGACAGGATTGATAGTAGTAGTAGATAAAGTGATAAAAAGTGACAAAGTAAAAAAGTGATTGAAGCGTTGATCAAATATTGATCTACTTACTAATCTTAGCTTACTTATACGTTAAGCCGTAAGGTAGAGTAATCATTATATTTATTTTCCATAACAATAACATATTGAGCAAGCAGTTTTCTTACAAAAAGTTTACTATTCAAATAAGCAAAGGAAGGTTTGCATTTCAAAATTAGTGGGCCTTAACCCTTCTATAGATGATATACATAGATGATAGATTAAGATATACCCAACTATAGATGATATACATTTTTTTAATTTTTTCAAGTAACAAGAGATATATTAATGTTTAACCAATTCGAAGATTCTAAATAATTTAATTGTTCTTTAAGCTGATTCAGTAGCACTAATTATAATTTAATAAAAAAATGAATAATTAATTTATTTAAACAATCACAGATAATTAACAAAAACATGACCTTCTTGGATATTAGCTGACGACTATATTAAATAAGTTTGTCTAGTGAACAAGTATCTTCTATATAAGATAACAAAAGATACGAGTCCAGTCCTAAAGCTCAAAGTGTACCTTTACCACTCGCTACCTACAGGGTTTCAATTTATTTATTTACAGTAAAAAAAATTGAAAATAGACTATGTAAAATGAAATATAGTAAAAATTATAATAAAACAAAACTATTTATTCCTATCCACAGTATATAAATAATAATAACAACAATGTTTCTTGCTTGACAAAACCACTATATACAAGATTTTTACGTATTTTTTACTATTTCAAAACATTTCTTAACAACCAAGTGTCATTTATTTATGGTAATTAGCCATTCTCTCAACCACTTGTAAACAAGATTAGAAGAATCACTTTGGTTGGTATAAATTTACAAATGGTTATACATCAAAGGGCAAAAAAATTAAATAAAACTAAAACACAATTACTGTACATGGAACAAATCTAAAACCCGTCATTAAAATTCTACCCTCTCTTTTTTCAATACTCACGCTACAATAAAAATCATAACAACAATCAATCACAACTACAATCAAACACACTAAAGAGAGTAAGCGATGTCAATGTAGAATCACCCTTATCATGCTAAATTAATTTTGGGAGTGTAGAATTTATTTTTTAACCAAAAATCTTCTCTATTATTTTGAATAGAACATTTTTTTCCATAAAAGAGGTGAATTTCCGCAACTTTCGCTTTAAATATCTCAATGGGTCCCTTTCATAGTGTCCAATTTCATTGTAAAAAGTATAGCCAGGTTAGTAAGTAATAGTCAGCGATGTTCTGGAACAGAGTATACTTTTGGACACTATAATATTTGGACACAATAAAATTCTAAATAAATATTAAATAAGTTTTAAAACGGAGGATTTTTCATAGTATAAACATTGTCATAGGATCGTTCACAGGTAACAAATGCAATCACAACTTCCTCATATTATCTTGGAAGCGTCTGATTGCGGTACTTATGGTGTCTTAGTTAGTGTTCATTTTAGTTATATAACTGTCTTCTTCACCCCCGCAGAAACACGATAAACAATAAAATAAACTTCTGCAGTCCCTTGCTCGAGATCAAATGTAATGTTAAAACCTTTTTACATACGGATAAATGTTGGTTCTAGGGCTTGATATATCCGAAAAATCAATTGTGTAATTACCTAACAAATAAATCTTAAAAGTATCGAAAATTGAGTTATTGTTAAACATTGCTGAAACTATTGATTTGATTGATCTCATTTTCAGTTTTGTTAGGTATGAGGTCTCTAACATAACTATTAACTATATTGTTTCCAAATTTCAAGAAAATCTGATAAAAACCGGTTCGTCTCAAAAGCCGGCCGGCTGGCGGAAGGCTCCTGCACTACTGGCCATTTTACAAAAACGTGAAGAAAACTCTTAAGTGCGTTCCCAAACTTATAGGCTCTTTAGGTCAAAATTAGTAAAAAAATGTTCCATCGATAGAAACTTAATACTCAATACACAAATAGGCCTTACTATTAGATATAAACCCAATATAAATATATTTACTGTGTAAGTTAATAACATATAATAAATTGATATTGTAAAAACACATGCAAACGGACATATAGACACTGAATTGTGAATAGAGATCCGACGTTCAGTGTTTATCTATTTGGGTTTATGTATATCTAATAACAAGGTCTATTTGTGTATTGAGTATAAAGATTCTACTGTGTATTGTTTCAAATGGTGGTTTTATAAGTTATCAAATAACGTAAATTTCTTAAAAATATGTTGGAAGTATTTCTATTCTGAGTAAAGCGAAATCTTAATCATTTAAATGTGTTCATAAATAAAAGAGAAGGCAAAGATTCATTGGTCAATGGTCATTGGCAAAGGTCATTGTTGGAAACACCAGACCGTCAGGAACAGTGTTAACATGTGATATTAAAATACTTGACTATCCGTTATGTAAGCTTTTGTGAAAATATTACATAATTTGAAGATCGATTGATTTGGATTAATACATTATAATTCACCTGAAATTTAAAATTCCTAACGTTTTACTGAATATTTTTAACCACGCGTTTTGAGGAACTACGTTTGAAAAGATGCCGCCATTTTGAAAACACATAGCCTAGTCAAAAATTGGTTCTCAATACACAAGAAAGCCTTATTTGGAGTCAAACCTTGATTAGTTAATAAATTTTAGTTGACAATGTAAAAAGGAACACATGCAGACAGCAAGACGGGAAAAAAACATTTTTACTACGGTACCCATGTTTAGGCTATAAGAAAATTGTTACTAATTTTGATCTAAATAACTGTATATATTTGGGAACGAGGTTAACAGACAACTCGAATGATAACCCAAAATTGACATATGTGGGACATTTTAAAATTCTCAAAGAATAAATAGAAAGAAGAGAAATTGGAAAGAATCATCAAAAGAAAGCATCGGAAGACTGAGCGCTATCCTATTTTCAGCCCTCTAATGAAAGCCTAACAACTATTTTTTTACTATAACTTTGACATGAATTTTCAAATAAATGTTGGTATTTTAGATACACCTAATGCAATGGAAGTGACGTCATTAATCTGATATTTTCTGCTTATAGGGGTCATATGTTCAGTATTTTGTAATAAAATCCCCGAAATTCTAAAATTTTGTGTTACCTTCGTGCTAAACTACTTGTATTCCATGAAGTAGTGGAGTTACTACAGAAACTACATTAACTATAATGCTTATTGAAAAAACGTCTTAATTAAAATTTGTACTTTTTGTAAACTTCAAGTGATACCCAATACCACATTGTGTCTAGTAGGATGTTTAAATGTATATTGCTCTCAAATAATTGTTTTGTGGACTGTATATGCATACACTAAGTAGATAAGGCTAACAAGTCTCAGTGAAAGCGATAATATCAAGGACAGAAACCTATGCACGAGGAAATAACATTATCTTTGGAATTTAAGGAAAGTATTAGAAAAAATTGCTTGCTCTGAAGTGACATAAATTCAATTGTAAAGGTTTTCTGAATTAGTTTGGCTGGATCATGGTGAATGGACTAACAATATTCTTTTACAGATATATTTGTATCTATTTCACAAATTGGAATATTACTATTTAGTTCTGGGAAAATTTTCTTCGCTATTATTGACAATGAAGGTGGAGGGGGCTCTACAATTCTAACCCGACTTCAAACAAGATCTGGCGTTAGTTCCAGAAGCGTCATGGCCTCACACAGTGGGTAAGTGGCTGTTAATTTTAAAAAATACCTGAAGATTTCTGAGAAATATACCAGTCAGCTAAAAAATACTCTTACCGTACTTTTATTTTTTATGCCATCCGTGTTTGTTTTTATTTGAAGATTTATTTCTAAATACTTCTGTTTCTCATTCGAAATCAAAACTGTAAATATAACATAAAATTTGGATTTACCTAATAAAATACGCTAATTAGGTCAATAAAGAGAAAGTTTCAACACACAATTACCGCAATTAAATTACAGTAATTCAATTTTACATATAATATACAGCTATTTATAACTGTAGGCCTACACATGAGTACATAGTAAATGTAACAGTTATACACATATGTGTATAAATTCTACAGTGTTTGGAATTCACCAGTGAAAGAATAAACCTCTCAAAAGATGTTTAATATTTTAAAAAATTAATCATTTATAAAAAGATCATTTAAGTGTGATTTTAATCTTTTTAGATCAAAGATTTAAAGATCATTTTTATCATTTATAAAAGATGTTTATATTAAAATAATACCAGGAGACCGAGTTTTGCTCGGATAGAATAAAACTTGTATTGAATAAGTTAATTAGCTAAATTAATACACATTTATTATGTACACTATATGAATACCGTTTACATGATTTAAATAACAACGTTTTAATACACAATAGTTTTGTTGTTCTACATTTCAACTTCCATGTCGGTCGGGTTGTTGGGTGATAACATTTCATGAGCATTAGGCTAGATTTATTGTTTTAAACTTTGTTGCGGGTGTTAGTAGGATTTGTTTTCAGTAAAACCACTTTTAGGCCGTTTCGGTTTCTTAAAAATGTAACACTAAAAACATTTGTAAATAATTAACTAAACTAAATTTAACTATTTTTCATAACGTTTTCTGTAAATTAAACTAAATGGAATATAACGATCCTTTGAACCGTTTCTTTCAAAAAACCTAATACTTAATATTAACAAATTTTACAATGAACAAGAGAAACAAAGTTAAATATCATTTTGTTGATATAATTAGTAAACAAACTTTATCAGTGGATTAACTTATAAATCGTAACTAATTTTTTGGCATTTAAAAGCCCATAGCTATTGAACTGTCATTTTTACAGATAAGCGAGTGGTGCCATATTATTTTGTTCTCTATGCACTTTAAACTTAGAAAAACGTTTTGGGACACTACAACCCCCCCAAGTGATACTGAACTTTTTTGACTGGGCTTTTGTTGGGTGATGTGACCTTACGCTGCACACCAATTTTCATGGAAACGGTTTGGAATTAAGGAAATTGATTTTTTAATATTCTCTATAATATTGGGTGCTCTCACAAAAAGTACTGCGTTTATTATGGACCGTACATTTAACTTTTTCTTTGCCTGTTTAGTTTTTAAGCTTGTTTCAATGGTGGTAGTCAAGTTATAGTTTATCTATACTGTTTTTGCAGGGAACTTTTAAAAGCCCATAACTTTTGAACTGTTTACAGACATGTGGGTGGTGTCTTATTATTTAATACTATATGCACTATTAATTATCAAATTGTAATCGAAATCGTTAGAGCCGTTTTTCAGAAATTTGGAATTTTTACGATTTTCAGCGTTTTTAGTGGTGAACAACCCTAAAAAATAAAAAAATGAAAAAACACCTGGAGAAATATACAAACGGTGAATGTATACCAAATATGAGCATACCAAATTCGGTGTGCACACCAAATTTCATCTAAATCGGACCAACGGGATAGGCCGTGGCTCTATAGACTACACATTTAGATACCCACAAAATCAAGAAAATTTGGACGAAAACAATACCTTCTCCATACTATCTACATACTATCGTATAAGTGGGTGAAAGTAAAAATGGAAGTTCTATTTTAATTTTTACAAAAACTTTGGATTGATTGATATTCTTAAAAAAATAGTTAAAGGATATAATAATTCATATAATTCAACAATCAAAATTAAACCAATTAATGTAAATAAGACAAATGAAAAAGATTTATTAGATACAGTTTTAAATATAATCCACTAAAGATAATTACGGAACCTAAATTTAAAAAAAAATGATAGAGTTAGAATATGAAATAAAAAATCAAAATTTTCAAATAAATATAAAATAATTGGTCAAGTTATTTATAGAATAAATAATCTAATCCCGTTACATAAAATATAAAAGAGTTAAATAATAAAGCTATAAATGGTAGTTTTTGTGCTTATGAATTAAATTAGACCCAAATTACTTTTTTGTCAGTGGGGTTTAGTAAACCACAGAAAACTGTGAATTTCCACTAACGGGATCAGTAGCACATCAATAGCACATCTGATTGCATACAAAACAATAATTAACTTCATTTTTAAAGTGTAGGCAACACTTTTTATTGTTAATTTAATTTTAAATTTAACATATTAACCAGAATTTATTGAATTATTTTTACTCAATTTTAAATTTAATTCAAACCATATTTTTAATTACCTTCATGAGCCTTTAGATGGTTAATTCAAATTTTACCTTAAAAATAACTTTTCAAATCCATAAAATAATCCAAATTTAATATATCTGAGCTTTCCAAATCAAAATACATTTCATAAATTTTATTTTCACCATTATTTAATTTACTTTCATATTCACAAATTAATGCAAATTTTCCTCTTGTATTCTTGTATTTTAATTAATTTTTTTATTTCAACTCTTTGTGATAAGCAGGTATGTCTAAATTATTAGCTATTAGCGAAATATGTAACTGGATTGATACTATTCACTCTAGAAATAACAAATATTTCTCTGGACCAATTATTTTATTATTTTTTGAAAATGTTGATTTTTATTTGCTATTCTAATTCTATTATTTACTATAAATTTAAATATTGTGATTATTTTTGGTGGATTATATCTAAAAACTTTATCAAATAAATCTTTTTCATTTGTTTAATTAAGTCATTTTGAACTTCAAAAATGAAGATTTTAAATTATCTTTAAGTCTTTTCATGAATTTTCAACATATTTTCAAGATATTTATTTTAATTTTATCTTTATTCTCTAAAATACAGTGATCAAACACCAGTTTAATTTTTTTGGAGTTTGTTTTACAATCACTTAATGAATTTAAATCTTCAAAAGATAAAAAAATATGAATTTTTTTCATTTGCAATTTAAACCGTTCTTGTAACTTTTGATATGATAGTTGTCCTACATATAAATTTGAGTAAGGAATCAATCTTTTGTAAATAAAATTTAATAATCATGTTGTTTTCCATTATTTTTATTATTAATAATTTGTGATGTGTTTTACCTTTTAGCGACATTTATATTTATCTATAAATTTGTAATATTTTTTTCTTTAGGTGTGATTATAAAAAACAATTATCTAAAATATGTATTTTTATACTATATTTTAATTAATATATTTTAAAATTATTTATATATTATTTTAAATGTATGAATATTTAATTTTTATATAATTCATATTATTTTTTTCTGTTAGATATCTTTAATTGTTTTCATGCCAAATTTTCAAGATTCATTTATTCTATTATTTAAAAACCTATAAGAATTAGATAACTAAAGTCAGTAGTAAAATAAATTTTTTTGGATTTTTAATATTTTGGATTAGAATCTTCATAAAGATATAAAAAATTTATTTTTCAAGATTTAAAACAGAATTCTTTTTTGATTGATAGTTGTCCTATAAATTTTTTGATAGAGGAATCAAATTTGTAAATAAAAATTTAATTTCATGTAACAAATGATCTTATAATTAATTAATAACCTTATTGGTTTATGTGTTTTACCTTTTAGCGAATTTCCCATAGGGAAGAAGCTATTACCGTAGTCAAAGAGTTAGGAGAAATGTTATTTTTCTTCTAGGTCCCAGGAGACAAGACAAAAACATAGTTTAAAATTATTTTATATCTTTATTATATAAATAATATATTAAAATTTATTATATAACTTTATATATTTATATTATACTGTAATAAATATATATAATAATACTTGTGTAAAGAACGAGGATCGAGACCAAATTGTAGAGAGACAAATTTGGTAAGATTCGTGCTCGGACGAGTTCGTAAACCAGACATATCGGTCAATGGGAACGGGTAGTTTGGGGGGGTTTTGTACCCCAAAATGGGGGTTTTTGCGTTTTTCACATGTAATTTTTAAAAATTTCTAATTTTATATTTCACCATTGGAATCAGCTTAAAAACTACACAATTAAGTTTCTTGAAGTTTTTCTCTATCTTCAACGGTTACCGAGATATAAAAAAATCTAAACACAGTACGTTGTATTTTCGAGGCTCCAATGTTAATCTTATGGAGGATTAAAAAAAAAATTAATTTTTCACTTATTATCTAATATTTTTGGATGAAACTTGATATTTAGCTTCATGTGGTTGAGATCCATACATTTGTGCTAAAAAATTATAGTTTATGTGTTTATCATGGCAGCAAACCTGCATACTCTTTTCCCATGTTAATCATATGGAGATTAGGCAAACTCCTACATTTATGGACAGATGTTGATGAAAGTTGGTATAAATGTTAAAAATAAAATTTTTGATGGTATAAATGGCTACTTTCAGTGTTCCTCACAGCAGCAAACCTACTCACTCTTTCCCATTTTAATCTTATGGAGAATAGGCCAAAATTCTCATGTTTATCGACAGATTTTGACCAAACTTGTCATATATTATTATTATTATATTATTGATTTGGAAATTCGCTGAGTTCGCAGGTGTGCTGCGACGGGGGTATTTTCATCATATGATTCAAGTGTAATTTTATCTTTTTTTTCTCTAAACAAGTTTCCTTTAAATATATATTTTTTTTATAGGCCGTCAAAGTTTGAACAAAGATTAGATCATCCTCATTTGGATGGAAACTGAAGTATTCGTCTTTGTGGATTTTATTCAGATAATCGTGTACCTATTAAAATATATACCAAATAAATGATTATAATAAAGATTTAATGGTTATAATATTATAGATGGCAACAAGACAATTGACCAATATTTTGATATAAGAAAAGGATTATTATACATGAGAAGATATAAAAGATTTATTTTGAGAGAGTTTAGGAGAATTCAAAAAGAAATATGATAAATTTAATGAAAATTATTTCACTTTGAAAGATGATAGCCCTTTTATTATAACTTCTTGATTAGCATTAAACGTGTTGGTTTACTATAGGGTGAAGAAAAACTCACATCTTCCAACACTACTTAATATATAATAAGTGTAAATATATTAAGTAGTGTTGGAAGACGTGAGTTTTTACTTCATCATTTTATTATAATAGAATCACCAGTTAAAATTATAGTAACAGTTGTTATAATTGATCTATTAGGTTTAAATTACGAAATTATTGAACCAAATTGGTACTTTTATAAAAGAAACTAAATTACCAAAACTGAGACCTTTTGATGTTATAGAAATTCATTATAATTTCTAAAGTGCACTAAAGAAATATAAATAGTATGGTCTACGTAAAAATGGACTATTACTTAAAGAAAGTATCATATAACATTCTTTATTTCCTTTTTCAACTTTTGAGTAGGAACTTTTTAACCATCACACATACAATCCCAAACAATTAGTTTTTATTATTTATACGGCACTTTTATCAACCCTGTCAATATTCGTTATAACTACGGTACTTTCTCTACCATAACGAAACAACCCTTTTTATCCGCTCGGAAAATATCTACCCTTTTTGACGTGTCTGATATTGTTACTAGATTAGTTCTATTGTCATTACATACATCTACTTTCTGTACTTGTGTACTTTTGCGTACACTAAAATAAACTTTAGGCACATCTATATCCATAAGATACCTAATAGAATTTATATACATCTATACCCCTGACTTACCTAATAAGCTTTCAGCACATCTACATCCGCGACATTCCTATTAGACTTTATATATACATCTAAATTCTACATCCATAACCTACCCTTTATGTAAACCTACGTCCATGACATATCTTACGTAATCTACGACCCATATATACTTGTTAAACTTAAATAAACTACGTACATCTACATACATGACGTACCTAGTAAGCTACGTTCTTCTACATCCATGATGTACCTGATAAACTTTACGTACAACTACATCCCCTATATACTTATTAATCTGTACACACATATACATCGCTGACTTACCTGTTAAAGTTATACTGCCTTGAGGTATCTTAAGACCCTGACGTTCTTCGTTACAAATTAAGTTACCGATAAGAGCTTTACGATCGTTAAGACAATTCTCATCACCTTGCACATCAACTGAGTAATGTCAATGTTAACAACTTCACGTTCGTCGATGTTTTAAGTTTTTGATAATATCTTGATATTAACTGACATTTCTTTTCGTTCATCGTGTACGTAATCCTTTGCCCAGGATTAATTTTTGGTGATAGTGGGAATATGTTAGTTATATTGTTACTGCGAACATTCTCCGTCACGATAAGTAAAACAGAGTTTCACGACGTTTCGGGATCTGGTCCGCACTCAGGAGAAGTCCTACATAACCTGCACTATTTTGCACAGTGTTTTAATAGAAGCAGAATGCTTCTTAAGCTGTGGTGATGTATGGGCGTACATTGTTTTTGTATGACAAAATGGTTTGGTTTTGTGTACCTTTCGTTAAGTTTAATATGGACGTCAATGATGTAGATGTATATTTGGTTTATTACATATATTAAATAGCTATAATACATAGGTACATCAGGAAAGTAAATGTATGTAATGGCAATAGATCTAATCTTGTGACGTCAAAAAGGGTAGATTTTTACCGAGCGGATAAGAAAGGTTGTTTCGTTAAGGTAGAGAAAGTATCGTAGTTATAACGAATATTGAGAGGTCATTGTATATATATATATATATATATATATATATATATATATATATACATAATAAAGGAATCGTATAAATATTAAACATATATTATGTTATACATATTAATAATCCTTTTTACGTAGACCCTACTCTTTATATTTCTTTAGTGCATAGTAGAATTGAGTTTGTGAAACGACAATGAATTTCTATAACATTTAATAATTTCTATAACAACTTTGGTCATTGTATATATATATATATATATATATATATATATATATATATATATATATATACATTTTATCGGCGCCTCAAAACAAATAAATTCATGACAAATGTAATTCAAATGTAAAAGTAGTTTTTCGAAAATTTCCTCCTAATAAATGGCTCTATACAATTCATTTGACCATTTTCTTGTCGGAAACCAATTTCAACTAACTAAAGAAGGTGGATGCAAGCTCACGGCCTTTCACTAGCGATCAGCAATACAGAGATCCTGGTCCTAACGAAGAGAAGAATCCCGACCGTGTTTTCTCTGCAGATAGGAAACAACAATCTCGAAACCTAACCATTCAGCAGCTGGTCATGCACCTTGGAGTCATGATTGACTACAAGCTGTCTGAGCGAGCAGGTGAACTGCTGACAAAGCCGTCAAGTCAGTTGCAGCCCTGAGCAGGCTGATGTCCAGCGTCGGTGGCCCGCGTTCCTGCAAGTGTCTCTTATTGATGTCAGTACAGTCGGTTCTTCTGTGTGGACCTGAGGTAATTTATATAATGAACCTGAATATAGTGAACCTGATGTGGACCTGTGTGGCCCATGTCTTAGAACGAAATCGTAACCGGATTTCCCGAGCTCAGCGACGTCGCTTCTGCCTACCGCACGGTCTCTGAACCAGCGGTAATGGTTATCGCTGGTGCTAATCCCATTTACCATCTCGCGAGAGGCTATGGCTATAGAAGTACGTGATCGCAGCTTTTTTTTCTTTGGCACTATGAATGGGAGGGCGAGTCGAGGGGACGTTGGACCCTCAGACTGTTCCCAAACATCCGCCCATGAGTGAAAAAGGTCGTTTTCTTTGTGACGCAATTCCTATCGGGAAGCGGTACTTTCGCTCCTATCTGCACAAGATAGGCAAAGTCGGCAGATGTACATGTCTATACTATACATGATGTACTAGACTATAAGTTATTATTTAAGTACAATATGTAAGTTTACAATAACGTACGTTTAAAATAACTTAAAGTACGTACTTTAAGTTATATTTAAAGATAAATTATGCTGTAGTTTACTTATGCAATTTTTATTTCAGTCCATGAAACCATATACATGGAGATAAATAACATGTATTACTTCACTGATACCATTTAATAACCATTTATTAATGCTTATACAAACAGATACGTGTGGATAATTGACAAGGAATCGGTTGCATTCAATACAGGAAAGTCTTTATTATTTACTGTTACATGACTACGCCACTATTACCTCCACGTGTACGGTACTACCTCCTTACACTAACTACCGCATATACAAGTAAAACGTGCCGATGAGTGAAAGTTAAAACTTAGCATGGACGTTACTTTGTATCGTGTAATTTATATAAATCAAATTAGGGTTATGTCTGTAAATTGCTTGGAATTAAGATATTGTTTCATAATTTTCTCGTTTTACGCCCCGAAAAATAAAACGTGGGTCTTACCTTAATTTCTTTTTGTAACAATAAAAAGGTTATAACTTTTTAACAGGGGGTTAACACTATAATACATTTGTGTTACTATTCTCCGTGAAAACGAGAGAAAACTTTTGATACGCTTTGTCGTTTCTCGATGTTTTAATTAGCAAATGACTGACAAATGAAGACTTATATGTTTTACGCAGTTATCAAGATCTAAAACTTTAGCCCTGAAAACGTTTTACTTATTTGAGTATTTTAAACTATTATATCCTAAATATATAATAATCAGTTTTATTGTTAAATACACTTACAAAAATATTTTGTTTTCCGCTTCATTAACATATAGCCAATATTAGATTTTGCAAAAAAAGTTTTTAAAGAAGTTTTTAGTTTTATTATAGAGCATAAACTCCAGGATCCCGTTATTTGTGACGTAGTTTTAGTTTTCTTAGATGTCAGTATTACATCTTTGACTATCCATTGGTACTACGGTACCTATTCCGTATACCTATGTTAGTAGTTGCATTTAAACGCAAATTCCTAGACCAGTGGAAAACTTTGTCAAACCACGGATCGGTCAGTATCGCTCAAAAACTGTAAACTGTAAAAATTTTATCTACAGTTTAAAACACAAATAGTTTTTAATTTTTAACAGCTTTAAAATGACTGACATTATTATCCATAATATGCCTCCTAAGTAAGTAAGTAAGTAAGTATAAGTATAATGTCTAGCAATTATTTTAAATGGTTTTCGCTTTTTGTTAGTTTCAGAATTGAATGATTAGTTTTGAAACATTAAATTTTTAAATTAATGTCGATAAACTGTAAAGAATATGATAGGTTTATTAAAGGTTGTCGTTTATAATTTTTTAGGGAGAAAGTATGTGTCAGTCTACTAATACCGTTTATTTTGTTATCTATGACGATTGCAAAAAGTACCAATAAAGATGCTGAAAGTAACATCATCGAGAGACTCATTATTAAACGGAAATTGAAAATCGTTGCATTATGAGTTCATAACGAGACAGATTTTTCATAGCGATACTCCAAGAATGAAATACACATAAACTATTTTGTGTACCTTTTTTATATGTACCTTCTATATTTCAAATATCGTAGATAAATGAAATATGAAACTCTTGTTTTCAAAAGTCCGAATATTGATGGGCGTAAATAAAATAGTGTATCGATTGTATAATGCCTTAAGGGGAGTGTTATCTTCTTATCCCTTGTATCTTCTCCAGGTTAAATTTGACAACTTTATGCACCTCTTTCTGAGAAACCATAAAATCTTCAGACTAAATTTTTTGTTTATTTGAAAAGATGTGTTTGTCTTCAAACTGAGTGCAGGGTTTTGCAAAATACATGAAACTAATATTTTTACTCTAAATTTTACCTTTTTACCACGTTTTTTCATATGAAATGTTATATAACAAATTAACAAAAACACATATTAAAAATCCAACTCCCGGGTTAAACATTATTACTTGAAAATAAGAGGTTTTAAAAAATCATTGAGATGTTTCTTATGGTTCCTGGGAAAATGTACATTTGTAAGAAAAACTCATTTTTCAGGAGAAGTGTATAAAGTCTGACCTTAAGTACGAATCAATTAATACAGATCTTTTCAAAAATGTCTATAACATTTTTTTATGTGATCAGGATTTATTAAACACGGTCTTAGATTAAACTAAATATGTATTTAATGAAATTAGACATAAAACAGAAAATCGATACAATTATTTTTCAAAGGGTCCGACCCTCCAAAGCCATTCATAATACAATCGTTACTATTATGAAACGTTAAAATATTACATAATGCGAATACAGATAAATTATTAACTCTTCAAAATAAATCTTACTTGTAAAAAAATTTTAATTTACTTCCCTGAGGGAAATAGGATAGGTCTTGGACATGTCTAAAGGGAATGTTTTCAGTTCATTTAAGCAGCTGTTCTTATGTTTCAAATTTTCGTTTCACAAACTGCTAACATACCCAAAATAGCGGGAGAGTCACTGGTTACGTATTAAAAGGGTCTGGTCTGGTCGTTTCTTTTGCATGTCGAGGAGTTGCGTGACAAGCTACTTGGTAGCGTGCGCTCTCATATAATTATGTCTATTATGTACTTAGTTGGAAACCTCTATACGAAATGGTAGAACTGCGCAACAACTGGCCAACAAAAACAAATAATACGTCAGCTTGCCGTTTTTTAACAACAAACATTAAATCAGTTCTATTCTATAAAGCACGTATAAAAAAAGGTCAGCCAGGGGTTTTAACGAACCCAAAAATAGTTTGTTTCCTAGTTGTGGCGCATAACTAAATCATAAATCATAAATCATAAGTTGTGGAATCATAAGTTATTGATTCCAAATAATACGGATATTACTGATCTCCGCAGCAGGAAGGTCGTAAGAAGTGAAAGTTTTGGGTTACAGGTTCATATCTATATAATCTTCTAAATAACTGAATAACCACATGTATAACTCTCTCAAACACTGATACATCTTTCGGTATCCCCCTACCACTTCTTTACCAGCCAAACTATAATGTGGTTCATGGGTCAAGCATCTTCATCTGTAGAGTTAGTCGCTTGGAGTGTATGGAGAAAATGGTAAATTTGAAAAGCTAATAATTGATAAGAAACTATTTCAGACAATAGACAATAGTCAATAACCTTTAATGGCATTCGGCAATAATACATTCATAAGTCATGAATCTCATGCATGAACAAGCGAGTCTATTTTACTAAAAACATTTTCTGCGGAGTTTTGTACAGTTTTTTTGCGCGACCTAATAGGGTTAAAAAAAGTTGTGTCATCTGCAAAGATTTCTGACTTGACACTAATAACATTTGCTGCAAGATTATTCATACAACATTTTCTTAACCGTCCAACCATATAAAACATTGTAGGTTATATACTGCGTTTTGAGCGAATTATTTAATTTTTACAGTCACCTACATTGATTTGTAACTTTTAGGTCTGTGTCTAAATAAAGCGTTAATATGTCAAAAATAGGTGCATCAATAGTCTAAGCTGCCTGTCGTGTCTGTGATTGGATCTCACCAAGCTGTATACGATTCAACGTTATTGTTCAACGTAATTGTTTGTTTGTTGTATTTGTCGCCAAAATATAATCCTAAAAGATGCGATAGACATGCTAAATATTGGTTTATAAGAAGTTGATTTTATATTTTGTAGCAAAAATTATGAAATTAACTGTGCTTCTGGTAAAACTGACGTACGATCACTACTTGTTATTATTGATGGGGGTGTGGGCTTGACATGGAAGCGTGATATAATAATGAATACAGTAATGGATTTTTTCAAAACTATAAATAATTTACATAACACATAAACCTCTTGAAAATTAAATAGTGACTCAGACTTTCTTCCAAATTATAATTATGTTTCAAGATTAATGTTTAATAAGATTCAATGATGGTTATTGATGTCGTGGAGCAGGGTGAAACGCCTTAGATGGGATATTCTTCCTCCGTTAAGAAAAAATACTCAAGATTTTCGAAGTAGTACTCAAATTTGGGGTTTGGGGTTTGGACCGTTCCCCATCAAAACGTTAAAAATGCCACTGGCGTAGAAATACACAAAATAAAATAAATAAAAAAAATAAAAATTCCTTTATTGTGCTAGCGTGTCGGAAGGATTTACGTTATACAAGCCCTCTTAAGAGGGCTTGCGTGTCAAAGACGGATGTATCAGTCTACTAGAATTTTATTTTTATAATAACATATGGATAACAAAATATTACTCTAAACGCGTTTTTACTTTCTCTCCTTATACGTAGTACATGGAGAAAGTATTGTTTTCGTCAAAATTTTCGAATTTGTGTTGAGGGTGGATATATCCGTTTTGGGGTCCCCTGAATCCAAAAAAGTGGGTTTGGAGGTGATGTCTGTCCGTCCGTGTGTGTGTGTGTGTGTGTGTGTGTGTGTGTGTGTGTGTCTGGATGTGTACAGTGCCACAGCCTACCCCGTTGGTCCGATTTAGATAAAATTTGGCATGTATGTATATATTCACGGTATCTCCAGGCAAACATGAAAAATCCAAATTTATCAAAAACGGCTCTAACGATTTTGATTATAATTTTATAGTTTATAGTGCATATAAACTAAATAATTTGACCCCACCCGTATATCTGTAAAAATGACGGTTCAAAAGTTATGGGCTTTTAAATGTCAGAAAAATTAAATTTTTAAATTTTCAGCGAAAACAATAAAAGTAAAGTACAATTTGACTATCACCATTAAAACCTGCTTAAAAAACTAAACAAATTAGTAATTTGAATTATTTGTCTACGACTAACGGTTCCAGAGAAAAGTTAAATTTACTGTCCATGATAAACACAGTACGTTGTCTGAAAGCGTCCAATGTTATTCTTATGGAGAATATTAAAATATCAATTTCTTCCTTATTTTTTAACCGTTTTCCATGAAACTTGGTATGAAATGTAAGGTCAAATCACCCAACAGAACCAACTCAAAAAAGCTTGGTATTACCGGGGGGGGGTGTTTCCCCCCATACAATTCGAACAATTAATTTAACTTTGTCTCTCTTGTTTTTATTTTCAGAAATGGGATGATTATTTTTGAAACAATAAATTATTAAATGATATTTATTTAGATGAACTTTGGAGAACATGATAGTTTTATTATAGATTGTCTTTCTTGAACTTACTTAAGGGAGAAAGTATGTGTCAGTTCACTGGTACCGTTTATTTTAAATCTGTGAATATTTTTGAACGAATGATGGCATAACAACTTTACGTTTTTATAAAATATAACCTCCTTACCACATCCCAAACTACGGTACCATTTAATTTAACTCACGGGAAGGGGTTTAACTTAATAACAAACCGGAGGTACGAGCAATGACCAAATTTCCCGCCAACTTAAAATACATGATCGTTTGACACTATTGACATCATATATTTAATACACTAGGCCTATTTTTGTGATAATTGTTTTGGAGCGGTGGTGCTACCAATCACCATGTCCAAGGTGTCGTTATAAAGGTCTTAGCATGTAGTTTTGCAATCAATTAAAAAAAATTTCAAAATTCACCGTGGACATGGATAATGAAAATAATGAAGTCAAAGTCGCGATTTTCCCCATAAACTTAATAAGGAGGTAAACACCGACGATCGAGAAATCAGCTGTTTATTTAAGGAAGTGGTTAAATAAACAAATCAAATCTGACAGTTAAACTTTTTTTTTAAACATGGCTCTTAAACATGACAGTTAAACATGGCTCTTTCTTTTTTCGTTTAATGAAGACATCATCGTACAGCTGGCAATAAAACACCAGTTTTTATTTGCATAAAACCAAAACATTGCCAAAATGAAAATCTGTTGGGAAAATCTAAACTTAGTTTCTAAACATAGTTATTGGTGAACAGATTGTCTCCTTGACAGCGCACGATTTCGTGCGCAGGTACGCTAGTTTTTTATTATTTATATAAAATGTTTGACATAAGGCCCCGTTGTCACTGACGCACCTGATGCTAGAGACTTTTTAAGAGCAAAGCAGGCAGGAGCGATCACAGCAGCTCAACAGCAGTGTCAATGACAACGGGGGTTCAACTTCATAATGACGTCATCAGCTACGTTTATCTACTGCGGAATCTTTTCTCTCGTTTAGTTTTAGTTTACTCGGTATTAAAATTAGAAGTTTACTTAGTTTCAAATCAAATCAAAAATTGATTTATTTCGCAAAAAATACGTGTACATGTTTTTACAGAAAGTAAATAATCTTATCCTACTGTACAAAAAAAGAAAAATAAGTCACAAAAACTGCATAAAAATAGTAAGTTTAAGAAAAGAAATAAACTTAAAAAAATAATTACATTATGCATTTTCTCAATTTGTTATTTATGTAGGACACATACTCCGCCCAGGACAGAAATGATCCAACACACCTAAGACTGGGGGGCAACAATAGGTACAGTGACGTGGTATGGATGTTTCCACGTGTGGTAATCCATGGTACATGAGTACGTTAAACAAAATAAGTATAAGTTTTATGTTTATAATTACCAGGCAAACACAATGTAGTTTATATTGCATAAACAAGAAATATGGGATATTAACAACACAGCTAAAAATAACTAACATAATCACATAAAAACACACAAAATTCTCTCTCAATCATAAAAAAAATACCTAATCGAATGGTGTTTGATAATTAGGATCAATCTAATATATTTATACACAGTTAAACTGTGATATCTATTACAACCATAAATATATTCAGCATTTTAGTTTCTGGTAAGGTCTATGTTTTTAGTATTTGTTAAAAATATTATATTTAGAATATTAATGAAGTATTGTTTGTTATTACAGAGCTTTTATCAGAGATGTTAATCTTATTACTGTTTTAAAAAATCATACAAAAGACAAATCTTTTTCTCTATAATAGATTAGGATATTAAAATAACACTTTGGTTATTTTTTATAGTGAGCTAATTTACAGTGTTTAGAATATATTTCACCAAAATGATACAATGATATGTATTAACAATGAAAAAGATCTAAGTTTATTTTTCCTTTAATGGACATTTTATGGTTTAAGTTGACCATTTAGTGTTTTTATAAATTTTTGTGTTATTTTATATTATATAGTTTTTTGTTACTATTATTTGTTTTATATCCTTGATCTATATCAACTCTTCCCAAAATAACTCATTATATTTACTACAAATGTGATTTTGTATTTTGTATTAAATTTTCCTGGTTATGGGTTATATATACAGTTTTGATTGTCTATTTTGTTCTAATATAGATAAATGTAATATATATTGAGAAATAGTTATTTTATGTTTAAATGGTGGTTTTTTTTGTTGTTGATGTTATGTGGGTTTTTTTTTCTTTTGGTGTGTTTTAAGTGTTTTAATGGGTTTTTTTTTAGAAAGTTATTAGGTTTTTTTTCAAGGACGTTGTGTGTTGTGTTAAGATAAGTGGTGTTGGGTATTGTGTTTGTGTATGTTGTAAGATCTTTTGGGATTGTAATTGTGAGGGGTTTTCTATTGGGTTTGGTGTTGTTGGTGGTAGAGTGTTTAGTTTGATTGTTAGATTTAGGGTGTTGTGGGTGGGGGGGGGGGGGGGTGGGGGTTTTGTGGGGTTGGGTTGTGGGGTTTGGGGGGTGACTGTGGAGTGGTGGGGGGGGTGGGGGTTTTGGGGGGTTGGGGTTGGGGTGTTGTGGGGGGGGGGGTCAGATTTTGTGTGTGTTGGAGAAAGGTGTTTATGGTGGTTGTTTGGTTGTGTGGTTTTTTAAGTGGTAGTATGTTACGGTGGGGGGGGGGGAAAATAGGGGTGAGGTATTGGGGGGGGGGGTCGGGTGAATAGAGTGGGTGCTGGTGTAAGGGGGGAGGGGGGAGGGAGGGGGGGGGGGGGAGTAAGAGTGGGGGGGGGGGGGGATAGGGCCTCGAGGGAGAGTGGGGGGGGGGTGTGAGGGGGGGGGGGGTGGGGGGGAGGGGGGGGGTAGTGGTGGATGGGTGTGGTTTAATATGGGGAGTGGGGGGGTATTGTGTGGGGTTTGGGAGTGTTTGGGGGGGGTGGGTAGATTTGTTTTTTTTGAGAGGGGATATGAATTATTGTTTTTTTGGTGGGTTGGGGTTGTAGTTTTTTGAATGGGGGTGGGGGTGTCTTTTTTTTAGGGGTGTGGTGGGGGATTGAGGGGTGGGATGGTTGGGGGTGGGTGTTGGTGGTGGTGTGGGGTGGGGGGGGGTTGGTTTTTAGTTGTGGTTAATATAGGGGGGGGGGGGTTTTGGGAAAGGGAGATGATGGGGTGGGGGAATATTAGTAAGAAAAATGGGGGGGAGGGGGGAGTATCAGAAAGATGTGGGGGGTGGGGGTGAATGGTAGTTGTTTTGGGGTGTTTTAATGAGGGGTAATTTGTCAAGCTGAATTGGGGCTATGTGGTACAGTGCTATAATTTTTATTGTGAATAATAAGTTTTTAGATTAAATGGTGAGGGTATATAGGTTTTAGATGGTAATTTTATGGCTATTGTTAATCTGCTATATTTTTTGTTATGTTAAATTGTATTATTATAAAAAATACCGTAGGTTAAATTGTGAATTGGTCTATGTGTGTATATTATTTATAATATTTATTAAATCATTTATTTTTGGTGTGTGTTATTTGTTTTGTTTTATTTAGATTTTATGTATAGTTTACTATATAATTGTGTAATTTAATTTTTTTTTGTGATTGAATTTGTGTATAGCATGTTTGTTGAAAATTTAAATCATACAATTGTGATTATGTAAATTAATGATTAATATTAAAGTGAATAATTATAAAAGTTGCAAATATCTTTATAATATTTTATTTCATTTATTTTAAATAGCTTAAGTATGTAATAAATTTGTTAGTAATTGTAATAAAGATAAATGTTATGGATTTGTTTGACGTTTAGATTTGTTAATTTTGTATGTAATTTTTTAAAATTATGTTGAAAAGTTTGTTAATATAATATAGTTTGTTTTATTAATTTGTATATTGCAAAACAAACTTAATAGTGTGATATTATTAAAATCGTTATCATAAAAAAATTATATTTAGAATTTTAAAGGTTTAATCTTTCTGTACTGACTTCAGTGTAGATAAAATCTCTAAAAATTATATTTCAAGATGATTTTCTTCAGTGTGAGGAAAGTGAACTGCACATTGCACATGTCTCATCTACACATCAACTCTCTATACTCCATACAATTTTGGTGCAGGCAATTTAAATTGCCACCAATTTGTGATTGAATTAACAAGTTAACACCTGATAAATAAAATAATTATAGCTAAATATTTGGTATCTAATATTTTGTTATTTTGACCTGGTCTTAAATATGTTTATCATAAAAACGTTAAAGCCCTTAAAGTATTGTGTCTGTAATAATACAAAATATTTGTAGGGAACTAGAAAGAGCACTGTGAGAAAAAGTTTAGCCTAAAAGATGTTGTTATATTTGCAGGTACTGTGACCAAACGGCCTCCTTTACACTAAATGGAGAAGTGCATTCATGTGAGTTTATATAAAATGTTACATATAAATTAATCAACTTAATAAAAGTTGTAAAAATCTTTTTACAATGAAATATATTTACCCTGAAAATAACGGTTTTCGGACATGTGTGTGTAGAAACAATATAATGCTGTTAGAATGTCACTCACTCAATCAGAGGTATTGCAGACTAACAAAAAGTTCTCTTACGCCATCATTCGTGGATATTAACTCAAACCCTAACTGGTTCTTAAAAATGTTTGGGGATCTGTAACATAGAATTTAGTAGATGCACTAGCTAAAGTAACCGCCCTTTGAACGGGTAAAAAAGGTTTGAGAGAAGTTAGATTTTCTCTTCGGCGTGAAATGAATATTCTAAAACATGAAAATTTGATTAAGAAAAAATGCTTTATTTGATGTAAAGTACTATTCACATTAATAGAGGTATTTAATAATAGTATTTCTCTCTAAACATGATCTCAAAAAGGTATAAACACGAGTGTCTAAAACAAGATAAAGTACCAACTGTTATATATGAGGAAAGAATGAGGAATAACGTAATAGGGGCAGGTATTGGGAGAAAACTTAAAATCTACCTACCATTTTCGGAAATATTAATTTTATCACTGTCAAAATGAACTTTCTTTCTTCTTCTTCCCGAACTGTCAAAATGTAGTGTCAACAGATGTTGACATTTGATAATGTAAACATTGAAACCTAGGACGGTTTCGGCAGCTCTTTCCTCTTCTTCCCGAACTGTCAAATTTTAGTGTTCACAGCTGTTGAAATTCTAGTAATTTTATGTTTTCACGCTGACCTGGTGAACTTCGTTCCGCCTACTAAGTCTCCTTTCACAGGATCGGCGTGTGCCCCTGATGCGGCGTTGGGCTATGGCAGTGTATCAGTCTTTCCACACGACATCCGGCGTGTCGGACGGCGCATACGCCGCGCGGCTCTGACATTCCCGCGGGACTCCCCTACGCCGCACATGCAGGCGCGTTAGCCGGCTCGGCCATCAGTGCCTAGGACAAGAAAGCGCTTACTTGGTTATAGACCTGCCCGGTGGCAGGCTCGTGTACTACGAGAGCAGTTTCTGTTGTTGGCCCCCAGAGGGAAACACGGTCGCGTAGGCGCTAGTGTTTACTAAACTGACGACAGATGCCTTCACCTGCCACCGTGGCGGTATTCGCGATAAATAGACACTGCAGCGTCTTTACCACTTCGCGGGTTAAAGGCCTCCTTGCCCGACTTTCTAAATTTGCCATTATTCGAATGGCTTTTTTCTGAAGTATGAACAGCCGAATGAAATTTTGATTTGCACAGCCACCCCTTGATTCACTTGGCTATTTGTTCCTATTGTTGTATTCGCTCAGTCCGACACGCGCCGCATGTTCCAACCTTAGTCTGCGATCTGCCACTGTAGAGTGAAGTACGCATGTTTTGTAAAGTGTTTTTCGTTTGTTGTAAAGTGTAGAGTAAGAAAATAATTTGACCTCACTTTCACGTAATGCGTTAAATATAACTGTGTAGGATCCAGATGTTTGTCGGTCTTGAACCAATGGATGAATCCAAAACCATCTATTTCTTCTTCTTTTTTCGTCATCTCCATGCAAGTACATTGCTAACACTTTCTTCTCCTGCGAAGTTAACATTTCAATAGCTGGTCCAGAACTGGACACGGACAGACAAAATACAAGAGCGCCGTGCGGTGCGCGCCGGACCGTGTGAAAGGGACCCAACAGTAATGCGAGTCTTGAATTTTTAGATTAACTTAATTGAATTTTAATTATTTAATAAATTCAATTTTATCATGTTCCAACGACGTTGGGTCATGCCAACATAGTGTACTGTTCTCGTGCAATTGCTCGTTCATCTTCAGGTGATTGATTCCCAACGTTCCCATGTCGAATAGAATTTTACCCTTTTTTCCAATTTTTTTATTTCAAATACTTGTTGCCATCGAAGAAGGGATATGGTATAAAAATATACTACACACTCACTTGCACCGTATTACATTAAACTAGTGCATGAACACACAATCAATAATTTGTCAATCCATTAAAACAAAAAAACAACAGAATTCAAATCATTC
Organism: Nephotettix cincticeps; assembly: GCA_023375725.1. Lineage (NCBI taxonomy): Eukaryota > Metazoa > Arthropoda > Insecta > Hemiptera > Cicadellidae > Nephotettix > Nephotettix cincticeps. The sequence continues at coordinate 85,285,511 of CM041789.1, forward strand.
TTACAATTAAAACCACTCCCAAAGTCAAATTATTACCTCAGTAAATTGTTTAATTCTCTTTCTACCTGAATTCTCCATTAAAATTGATAACAACTACGGTCTACGCACAGGCATCTGCCCATGTAGACCTTTCCTTGTTAAATTGTGGAAAAATTTAATATTTTCTTTTGTAACTGTAACTATTATTATTATCAATGTCACTCTGTATTTCCTCTACTGTATGTTGACTGATGGGAATAAAAACTATTATCTATTCATTCATTTATTACGGACGGGTATGTCGTGAAAGATTAGATCCTCTGAGTCGCAGCATTGTTTATAACACTCCTCGCTTAATCCAACATTCATTAATTACGTTTATTTACAATTACGTTAAATTACATTCATTCTAAAACTCGCACAAAACAAAACAAAAAAAACTCATAATTACACTGAAACAACCTCATCAATTAACCAGTAATCTATAAAGACTCAATTTCAAAACAATCATTAACATTCGCTGGAAATGACGTTAACTGTCGACTGGTGGAAATAAAGCAATACAAAATCAGCTGTTAATAAAATATTCACCTATTATTCATGTATGTATAATATTATGATCAAAATGCATCACGTCTTTCCTCATAAGCTTAACCTTATCATATACAAACTTACTAATCAAACACAACTTAGGCCTACATACAAACTTTACAGACCAGTGATCTTAGTCCTTAAGGCTAAATACTAAACTGAATATGCCTTTACCCTACTCGAAGCAGAGACGAATAAAAAATCAAAGGTCATTAAAATGGGCTCAGCCGTTCTAGAGTTTATACGTGGTGTAACTAACACGACTTTATTATATATATTTTTGGATTATTTGAAACTGTAACATTGAACCTTAAGAAGTTCACGGGGCGTAGCCTGAGGGGATTTTAAGGAAAATAATATGACCATGAGTTCCACAGTTTAAATATGATCTACCTTTGTACAAAATTTCAAACCAGTCGGTTCTGTATTTTTCGCGTTTACTTGCCATAACAAAACCACAAACATAAAGAACCCACCTCTTCTTTATAGGCCCACTATTATAGATAACACATGTAGTAGGACAAATATTTAATATGTGTTAAGTGTAGGGGAGAGTTGCCTATATCGTACCACTTTTTACATTTTAATTTTTCTCTTCTGTACGGCTTGAATTATTCTCAAATAATATATTAAAACATGTACTCTATTTTATATAGAATCATTCCATATATTTTTCATACTTTAATGTTGATTAATATAATTACTATGAATATTTTTCCAAGCCCTTAAGATTTAGGAGACTAGATTCCTTAATTTTACCGGTGGGGTCTTAAGTCGTACCTCCATTAAAATAACAGTTTTTTTAATAACAAAGGTATAGTAAAAAATAAAGTAGCATTTTAGATTTAAAATTTAACTTTATTAGTTGTACCTTACTAATTAAAAAGTAATTAATTATGTACCTTATGAAGTATAAATCAGTACAAATAAATTTCCTCTAATCATTTACTTACACTTTTTATAATCTACTGAAAATTATAGAATGAAGTTAAAACTACTGATCAATAAATTTATATAGGTTACATTTTTGGTTTACTCTTATATTTTTTTATCAGGATTAAATTTGACTTCACAATTAACACAAACGTATTTTTTAATCTTAGACCTAACCCCAGCACATTTTCATGGACCCATTTATTACATAATAAACGTTGAACCATGCCGTCAATTACTGACACTTCACAAACGGCACAAACCAATCTGCAGCATCAACCTCTTTTGAGACTGAAAATAAAGTAGTGGGCTCATTCTGCCAAACCTTCTTAGTTTATTCACCAAATTTAATACCCGGTGTACCAGGAACTGGAAAAGAATTAGATGGCTTATTCTGACTCACGTTATTAGTTTTAACATCTATTTTCTTCAAAACAATATTTTTGTTTTTTGTTAGGTCCAATTTTGTTACCACATGACTCACTTTTGAACGAGCTATCAACTTTTCAAGTTCTCTTACTTTTTCTTGTTCTACCTGAAGATCATTGGCCATCTGCAGTTCATTTTTATATGGGCTATTCATAAATTCGACACCTTTTTGTGAAACACACAAAAGGCGTGTCAGTGATAGTTAAATTTCTTTACACCATAAGATTTAGTTAATATTAAAAATTAGTTAGTAAATTAATTAGTTAAAAATCAAAATATCGAGCTTGGAATGATACGGTTGCCCAAATCGTACCGGTACGATTTGGGTAACCATTGGCGGTACGATATAGGCGACTGGGCATCTAATCAAACATAACTTTATTTCTAACCTAAAATAAGAGCTAACAAGAGCTAATAAGAGCTAAAATAAGAACAACGTGGTCCCCCATAACAAAATAAAGCAAATTAGTCATGCTTAAAGGATGTATATGGTATATATAACAAATCATACTTTAACGATAACTATGGCATTGCGATCAACAGCTGAAAACTACTCAAACGTTTGGCAAAACACAAAAACTCGCCAGAATTAACAAATAATATATCTATCAACACAAAGTCTGTTGCTCTCTTACCACGCCACTGGATAGTTTCTTCGTTTTCCGCCAGAGCCCTCCAATAACACTAATTCTTTTAAAATTCGCGGTGGAACGATATCGGCTACTCTCCCCTAATTGTACAAGTATTATTATGGCCATAAAGTCTATTTTTTAAATAAACTTCGGTTTAAACATTTGTTGCCGAAATTCATAATCAAAGGTTACGTTTAGGATGGTTTCTAAGAAACATTACAATTTTTAAATGTTCCTATGGGATTCTTTTTATTTTTAATCTTTTTAAAATTGCTGATAAGCACATTCAGTTTTAAATACTTTTTCGTCAAAACACTAAGTTATGTCTTGGAAAAAACCTTTATGACATTATAATAATAATTAAAATGAACAGTCTGAATTATTTATCTATGCAAGAAGATTTAAAAATATATAATTTGACAACAGATTAGATATGTGGAACAACAGGTTAAATATGTTTAGAATTATTTAAAAGTTTGAGTCTATTTCAGTCTAAATTCTAGAGTATTATGAAGTGCAGTGTCTAAATATTTAGCCAACACGATGATGAATACATAGGATACTTGTATCAATGAATTGAGAACACATTTCATTGACTGCTTATCATTAAACCTGTATAAGTTCACTAACTGTAAATGTTCATTGTTTCAGTGTCATCGGTCCCTGTGGACACATCCCTCAACACCTACATCAGGGAGTACGCCCGACTGAAGGGCACCAAGTTCATGTGTCGAGAGGGAGGCTGTGGTGTCTGTGTTGTATCTTTGATTTACCAACATCCTATCACTGGAGAGAGGACAAATGTGTCTGTTAATTCGGTACGATTTGATTTTGGGAATGTAAAAGAATTGTTAAATAAAAATACATATATTAATAATAAAATATTATATTAGCATTTAAGAAAATTTTCATAAATATATAAAAAATATTTAGTACAAAACTGTAATTTTAACTAAAATGTGAATGAAATATAAACATTGAAATAGTTTTTTTTCACTTTATGACCCCTAAAATTATAAAATATATAAAATATAAAATTATACCCCTAAATAGTATCATTAACCAGTACAAATTTTCAGTGCATGTTCCCTGTGTACGCTTGTCATGATCTAGAGGTCACTACTGTGGAAGGTATCGGAAGCAAAGAGAAAGGTTACAACAGCATCCAGACGAGGCTGGCCAACTTCTACGGCACTCAATGTGGTTACTGCTCTCCGGGATGGGTCATGAGTATGTACAGGTAACTATTATTTTTGCAAACCTAACCGATATTATCTTAGCTCTACATTTTTTTCTTGAATCCTAGACACCCTTGAAAATCAAAATCAAACACTAAAAATAACTGTAATAGTTCAGGTAAGTTAATTTTATATCTAGATCCAATATACAAATAAATTTGAGTAATTTTTTAAGCTCAGAATAATTTTTATTCCTATATATTTTCCTCATTTTGCCACCATTTTCCATGAGCTTTAATAGGGATGCTCAAGGATGGCAGGTTGACAAGTCTTTCCATCTAACAGACGATGTGCTGATGATCACTTTCGTGAAATCCTCGACTCTCCAGCCATCGACAAAAAAGATAGAAACAGAATGTAACATTTAACATTACTAACTTATTATTGTGAAAATTGGAAATCAAGTTGATTTTCACCTCACCAACACAAAGTTGACTCATTATATTTTAATAAAACCTCAACTACTCATCACCATAGGCCTTAGGGCCTGTGCGGTGAATTAAACACAGCTAGGTAATGTAGGAGGATTTGTCACATGGCCTAGCAAGAAGTTTTACTTACTGCATCAGTATATTCAGTTTGAACTACTACAATACCTAGTTTTCCGGTCATCCACCATTTTCATGGTCAACCTATAAGCATTTTCAGGCCTTCCTCTTCCTTTATAAATTTTTTGTCTTTCCAGAGGCCATGTTCTAGCTGGTCTTCTTCCCAAATATAACTGATTGTGTTTTCCCATCTTCCATATATATTTTACCTTACTTTACCGCTGTGGCTATTCAAACTGAAATAGGTTTTGGGCCTCCACAACAATATACCTCCAATCTTCCCGGTATTCAGCTGCATCCAGGATTTATTCAGCCTTCGGAGGTCCTTCGTCACTTGGTCCTTTCATCTCCTAGGCCTTCCTAGTGGTCTGGTACCTACCGGTCTCCCCTCAAATAAACATTTGATCAGAATATTTGCTGGTCGCCTCACTATGACCCCTGCCCACCTTAACCTTGAGCTTTGACGATAGCTACTATGTCAGGATATTAGTATAGGTTTCTTAATTCTTGATCCTTCCGGATCCTCCACTTGTTATTCTCATTTATTGATCTTGCTTAAAGCAAGATCTTCTGTTCCATAAATCTGGACTGGTATGGTTTTGTATATTCTCTATCAGTTTTGTTGTTTTTGAGATTTGTTTGGAGCTTAGCAATTTGGATAGTGAATAGAGACTTTTCCTTCTTGTTACCAGTCTGCTCGCTTCCTTTATTCTACTTCCAATTGTTATCTTGGAAAAACTTTACCCCTAAATAGATGAACTCTCTGCCTCTTGGAAATTTCGCAGCATAAACTTGAATATTATTATTATATTCAGGATTTGTTCTTCTTTTGAGATTAAGAGGTATTTTGGTTTTCTGCATTGATTTTAAGCCCAACTTTCGTAGCTTCTTCTTTCAGTTTTTATTCTAAGGTTTTCAGATCTTCTTCGGATCCTGCTACTGCTGCTATCATCACCAAATTCCAACCTATTCTCCCTTAATCCAACTTTCTCATTTTCTGAAGTGCCTTTTTTAATACACAAAGGCGAATAAAATTGGTGATAATGCATCCCCTTACTCTACTCCTATGGTTGTTGTATTCACTGCTATACTAATTTTCTATTTATAATTTGTTCTTTGTACCAGTGCAGCATAATTTAATTAACTGTATCAACTTGTTTGGCACTCCAGTCTCCTCCAAGATTCCACATAGTTTTTCGAGTAATGTTGTCGTAAGCTTTATGGAAGTCAACATTCAGGACATGTGTTTCTTTGTCATACTCCCAGTTCTTGTTATTACCTGTTTTAAAATACCTGTATACATAAACATAAACCTGTACACATATGTATATGTTTATGTATATGTATATACATAAACCTGTATACATCTCTCGTATATAACATAAAAATCTAATAATATAAAACTCCTGTAACAATGTTCAAACAACCTTTTTTCAAGGACACTAAAGCATTTTCATCTATTTAAAATTATTTTTTATCACCACTTTTAACAATATACCAAAATTTAACATTTTGACTTTTCTTCGATTGATTTAAAAAATAGTTCTAACACCTAAACTATTTATTAATAGATTCACAATGGAGGAGGGAAAGTTGACCTAAACACAGTTGGCATCTCAAGATAGAGTTAAGGTGATGAAGATGCTCCAAGTTGGGTAATGAGTTGATAGGAAGGAATGGAAACAAGCATGGCTTGGTATAAATCCAAAATTAAATTCCAGGATGAAATATCTCTCTTTCTGTCTAAAATATGGCAACTATCACCAATTTCATATATATTTCAAATACATTGCAGAAAGAACGAGGCAGATAGGGAGAGAGTTTCATACTCCCATGTCTGGTGACCTTCTATCATAGTAATTTAATATTAGTCTTCAAAAGTGTTTTTCTTTGTCATTAGAACAATTGGTACATAGGCAGATCATGATTAGATTAGATTAGCTATTGAAATGGTGACCATACTACAAGGTAGGCATTTTAAACCAAGTATGAATGAGGATTGAGCGTAAGATGATTATGGCACAATCTTGTAGTCTTGTTACTGACTAAGGCTGACATGCGCCTTAGACAGGACTGTTAATTAATAGCCCGACAGCCGATGGCAACAACTAAGGGACCTGCAGATTAAGGTGGAATCCAAACCACGGCCTCAGAATTATGTATTGGTCTAGTTATGAGGTTGGTCTTTGCGGATTAACGTAGTATTCAATAGTGCAGACGTTAATCCACACAATAGAACACTACACTCATCGACTATTGCTCAAAAATATCCACAATTCGTGACCTCCAAAGTACCAGGATTACAGGAAGACGCGACCGTCTCAGTCAAACACGGCATGTATAAACATCTTTAGTAGTTACAAACCCACAAAGAGCCAACCGAATCGACACGTTTTTCCCATGTTATTCTTATGGGGATTAATTTTTGCACATCTCGTTTTAATCCGTAAAAATCCCACCTTTATTCATATCCAATCTATTGTATGATGCCATACAACATCATTTTCATTAAAAATAAACAAATATTTCACAAAGCACACACCTTTCCTAGACTCGTTGTTCATAACACAAAAGTAAACAATTTGTGAAACTCCCGCCTTTATTCATTTCCAATCTACTGTCTGATGCTATACAGCATAATTTTCATTACAAATAAACACACAGCCACCATGTGCTAGTCCCACAGCCACCAACACCTCACACTAACTTATGATATCGCTCTTATTAATCCATGATCTGCTTGGAAATCCCAACCATTTAACGTAATAACGATCTCCGGATTTTTTAATTACCTTCTCTACTAAATAAATGTCCTTATATTTTGTCTTTAACAATCCTTCCTTATAAAATCCTCCTCTAATTATATTACCTCTATCATCTTTCAATATATAAGTAATAGGACCTGTACTTTTTACTTCTGCTATTGTAAACAACTCACCCGTCCAATTAGGTGTATACGATTTACTAAATACATGCTTATACTTTGAGATTCGGACAACATCTCCAATTTTAAATTTGGCTTTTTCAAATTTATTTTTATACAATTGACTCAACCTCCTATGTATTTTCTTTGAATTCCTTTCATTCACAGAGTTTGGTTTCATACCAATTGTTTTATGCACGCGCCTGTGTGTGAGCAACTCTTGCTCACACACAGGCTAGGCCTTTGTGAGCAATAAGTTTATTCTTTTAATAATTGTGATGTAATTTTGTAGTTTTTGTAAGCAGATAATAAACATTGATTTGATTTGATTTGATTATTATATTCTGCAATTAACTTTGGATAAATGTTCAACCATTTGTAACTTCCTTGAGCGGAAAACTCTCTAAATAACCAATGTTTAAAGGTCCGAATAAAACGTTCTGCGATGGAAGCTTTTGTACTTGAAAAGGTATGATAGTGATTAATATTTAACTCTTTCATTAGGCTTTGAAAATGTTTATTAAAAAATTCTTTACCATTATCCGACTGAATATTCCTTACACCAGTGGGAAGAATAGATTTTATCGCTTCCGTTACCATAGGTCCAGTCTTATTCTTAACAGGTGCTGCATACGCTTTCTTAACAGGTGCTGCATACGCTTTCTTTGAAAAGGTATCTATTAAAATTAAAATATAATTGTATCCAGAGTTTTGTCTCGAGTAAGACTGCATATCGATTAAATCAATCTGTACAGTTTCATTAATACCGATTAATTTGAAATGCCTCCTTGGAAAGTTTTTTTTCGGGCAGGCTTATGCATTTCATATGCAATTTCTCTCATTTTTTATTTACTTTAATATTCAAATCACTATTTATGGTTTTTATCTCATCACCAGATGCACTAACTAAAATTCCATCGTCCTGTCTAATATACACATCATTATTTGGTAAGCAAGGGCTACCATCTAACGTTCTTAAACCACTAGGATGAACTGTAGGATCCGCAATCAATAATTTAGAAAAATTTAAATCACCGCATTTTAAAACACCCTTTTCATCAAAAGTAACAGCTTGAGACAGTGTTACACAATTAGACGGTAAAACTCCATTTTTAACGTTAGATATTGTCTCATTTTTAGCGTCAAATTTTTTATTGTTCCTATCATAACAAATGACCTGATCTTTAATTACAACATCATGATTATCACGAGCACGAAATACATTTGTAATACGAGCACAAAGAATTAAATGCACGTGTCTTATCTCTGTATAAGACTTGATGCATAGCTGGACAGTCATTAACATCCTGACCGTCTTGTATGTTTACAGTTTAATTAGATACAAGTTAATTTTCAGAAAACTTTTCAGGGCCAGTCATATAATCATATGGAAATACACCTTTCCGTTGAAGTAATGGCTCATGTACAAATTTGAAACTATCAAGGTTTGCTGCTAGTTTATTTAACGGCAGGGCTAAGAAACTGTATGAAAATACCAGATCGTCAATTGAAAATGATATGTAGTGTTCAAAGTCTTTGGCGATTACATTTATTGTTCGTTGATCATATTTGCCTAAATGTTGCATTATCAAGTGAGCGTCATAATTCTTCAAGTTGTGAAATAAGACTGGAATTTTGTCTGTTATTTTATAATTTAAATTACACGCGTTGTGGGCTGCACCTCTGTATAAACCAGTCATATGACAATGGTCACGGACTTTGACACTGTTCACTAGTGGTTTTTCGCAGATGTGGCAAATTGTTTGCGTTCTAAATGATGTTTCTTGTTCGTGGCTCATAATTAACGGTACCTTTACATTCATTTGTGGTTTAATGTTGTCATAAACTTCAAATAGCTTCTGGAAAAATACTTCCATAACATTTTCACCACTATGCATTTCTTGAAAAACTATTTCATTGTCTTTAATTACCACAAATGCGAAACCGCTTGGGGAATGTTCTTGTGTTGTTGGATTGATAAAACATTCAAAGTCACAATATATCACGAAATGCGCCTAAATTTGATACTTGAAATTTGTAAATTTTAATATATTTTTAGAAGACATTTCAACACGTTGGGGTTTAAAATTTTTACAATCCTCAAAGTGCTTGTTTAGATTTTCTTTAGTATAAAACCTTTGGAGACATAAATAGCAATAGTGTTTCTTGTGATCGTATCTTGTTGTACGCAATAACAATTTGTTAAAGTCACGAATTAGACAGTAATGAGTCACACGTCCTTTTTTTAATAGCAGTAGATTGACATGTATAGGAAGGTAAGACTTAGTCATTCTCACTGGATATATAGTTTTGTTCTCTATTCCAAACACATTAATAGATATGTCATTTTGCCTCTCAAACTTGTCTATATCAGCTAATTTAACAGGATAACTAATATTTTTCATGTTCAGCTGATTCATATATGGCACATAGTGACCTTCTCGATGGGGTTGATTTACATAATTTATTGGATGTAATGCTGCTAAGACCGCCCACAAAAAGCATTTGTTATCGGAATTCTTAATATTCAACACAGCGTGATTCGATTTTATGTAATATGGAGAGGGAATATATGATTTAGGTTTTACCGGGGCGTATTTGTACATAAATAGTTCCCATTTAAGAGTATGATCATAAATCCAACCGCTTCCAACAGCTTGAAATTTAGTCATTGAGTTTTCAATTTTTAATAGAGCTTCATCAATTTGTGATTGTAAATCTCTTTTTTCAATGGATAGATTAGTTAAACTTCTAAACATAGCCGAGCAGCTCTAATCAATAGTTAAGTTTCCAGTTGAGGACGATGAATATTTTACAAATTTTACTTTTCTAACCAAAATCCATTTTATCGGAAATAGTGTCTCTTGTAGAGAGGTTGTAATTTCATTTCTAATTGACTCTCCAAGAAATTCACGTTTCATAAAAACTTTATTCTTATTGCAGGAAGCAACGTGTCGATTAAAATCTCTATTAATATTTCGTTTACACGAATGACAATAATTCTTATGCATTTTTATGTGAGATTTTAATTCATCTTTGTTTTTAAATACTAATTAAACAACACATTTTGCAAACCTTTACATTCTTTTTGTGTTTTAGTTTATAGTGACGAGTTAAATTATGTTTTAATGAAAATTGTGTTTTGAAAATATAACAAGAATAGTTATTCATTTTTATAAATATATAAAACCTGAGAGCACTGAAGAAGATCTGGAACTGCTGCAATTCACTGACTGTACTGACTTGTGGTTGATACAACGAGAATATATACATACTCCTTCAATTTTACAATTCGGAATTGACGATTCACAGGATTAACAATCCAAAGAGTGGTCTACCTTCTTTCAATTTTACAATTCGCAATTCGCAAATCACATGTTTAAATATCACTATGGTGATGTGTTGCTTGCTCAGTCGGGGTGAGTAGGTGCTAGTGTGTGGATCATTAGGCGCGGGGAATTCTGTCAGGTATGTTTATTGTGTTGTGTGAAATGTTTGTTTATTTTTAATGAAAATTATGTTGTATAGCATCATACAGTACATTGGTAATGAATAAAGGTGGAATTTTTACGGATCAAAATGAGATGCGCAAAAATTGATCCCTATGTTATTCTTATGGGAAAAACGTGCCGATTCGGTTGGCTCTATGTGGGTTTGTATCTACTATTATTGTAAACTATTGTATTTTATCATCTAAGAGTATGGTTATCCCTATACATCTTTAGCCCCTTGAGCGCCAGGCGATCTATCAGCGGAGGTTTGAGGCTGACAGGGCAACTGTCTAAGGAATGTGAAAACACTCTTGCTGAGTGGGAAGCCGTTTCAAGGGATTGATGGACGGCAGGAGTAATATATAAACATAAACATATCCGGCCATAAATTGAGCAGAAGCATGGAAAGGTAGGGTACTACGTGACCCTATTTCTCTCTGACCATGGATACATCCAAATATTCCATGGCAGACAGCCTTAATTGTTTATAATGTGCAGATGTCCCTAATACCCTAGAGCATTTCATCTTTTTCTGCGCCAGGTGGCAACCACAGCAAAGTACGTCACTGGTGTTCAAGGTCGGATTTTTCCACCTGAAAAATTAGAGGTAATGAGAGCTGGAATCAGGTGGCAAAACAATGTCAACAATGTCAAGTTGATTTTTCGGCGTCAACCGTGTTGTTATGTTGTTAGTATTGCCAAACGTTTCGCCCTTGCTGTGAAGTGGCATCCTCAGTAGCTAGGCTGAGACTGAAACGTTTGGCAATACTAACAACATGACAAGGCGCTTGACACCGAAAAAAACAACTTGACAAGTCAGATCTTGATCGGCTTCAGTGTCGGATAACTTTCCGGAGTCTGTTTTGAGACAACGAACAGTGGTCTAGCCTTGATTATATGCTAAACGGTTTCAGGCTAATCCCTCGGAGCTTGGGAGGTTTCAGTGGATGAGAGACCCACATAACCCACTTCCTCCTCCTTGACAAAAAATTACACCACTAATTGTTCTAATTTGTGCACATTTAATTTCTTACATTAATATAAAATCAATTAGAAAACTTAATTATTGTATCTAAATTTAATTTATTATAATATTGACTAACAAATTAAAACAAAATGTAACATGTTTTAGCTTCATAGAGTCAAAGCCAAGAGCCTCTATGAAGGAAATTGAAGATTCATTCTCAGGAAACCTTTGTCGATGTACTGGTTATCGGCCAATATTGGATGCTTTTAAATCATTTGCTTTTGATAAAACAAAATATTTTGGAGATAAGTTAATGGATATTGAGGTAAGTACAATTGTGAGGACTTTCGATATATTTTTTACTATGTATAATTTTAAGCCTTTTACAAGTGTGCAACATTTACAAGTACAACAGGATTTTGTATGATGTCCTTACTGAAATAAATAAAAATATTGCAATAATTAAAAGAAGAAATGTTTTTTTATGATTCTCACGCTTATTTGTATTAAATAAACAAATTTTTATAAATAGTTTATTTTTCACTTTTGTAGTAATTTTTTAGATTTTCGACATTTCTCTTCTGGGCAAATCCAAATTGGACGTCATCTGACATCTACACTCCTTAACCCGGGAGGACTAACTTCAAATTGAAAATGTGACGACTCACTCACAGTCTTTTTGACCGGGAATAATATAACAGCTATTATTTGTCATGAAATTAGTGTAGTTTGATAAATAACAATGAAATACATGCATTAAATACATTATAATTGAATAATTATAGCAATAAAATATAACTAGCGTACCTGGCGCACGAAATCGTGCGCTGTCAAAGAGACAATCTGTCCACCAATCCGTGTAGGCACTCTATCTTAAGTGTTGCTATTTAAAAAGAATCAAATCAATTTAATTACGATAAAAATTATTTTATTAATAAACCTTATAAAATTTCTCTATAAACAGTATTCCGAGTATAAATACGGTTGTCTCGACGAAGGCGGCCTTGGTGTTTTCCATCTTTTATATAGACTTTGAGTCCATCAAATGATCGGGCTCTACTTGCTGCGACATATAGTTGGCCGTGACCAAACACCGATTCTGGGAGAACTACTCCAACCTTACCCAAATATTGGCCCTGAGATTTGTTTATGGTCATAGAAAATGCCACAATAACCGGGAACTATGTGTGCGGGAGACTGAACGGTATCGCCTTCCAGTCTCCATTATGTCGAACTTTAGCTTTTTTTCATAGGTCACCAATGTGTGTTCTTTGAAAAACTGTTACTTCCGTTGTGTCGAGCTGTAAACATGAACTCACGCAATGTTTGTCTGCGAGTGTTTCTATTTACTCATCAACTGCACAATATATAACTACATTATAATAACTATACTTAGAAACCAAGTTTAGATTTTCCAACAGATTTTCATTTTGGTTATGTTTTGGTTTTGTGTAAATAAAAACTGGTGTTTTATTGCCAGCTGTACGATGATGTCTTCATTAAACTAAATAAACGGTACCAGTGAACTGACACATACTTTCTCCCTTAAGTAAATTAAAAAAAGACAATCTGTAATAAAACTATCATGTTCTACAAAGTTAATCTAAATATCATTTAATAATTTATTGTTTCAAAAATAATCATCCAATTTCTAAAAATAAAAACACGAGAGACAAAGTTAAATTAATTGTTCAAATTGTATGGGGGGGACAACCCCCCCCCCGTAACACCAAGCTTTTTTGAGCTGGTTTTGTTCGGTGATTTGACCTTACGCTTCATACCAAGTTTCGTGGAAAACGGTTGGAAAGTAAGGAAGAAATTGATTTTTTTTATATTCTCCATAAGAATAACATTGGGCGCTTTCAGACAACGTACTGCGTTTATCGTGGACAGTAAATTTAACTTTTCTCTGGAACCGTTAGTCGTAGACAAATAATTCAAATTACTAATTTGTTTAGTTTTTTAAGCTGGTTTTAATGGTGCCAGTCAAGTTATACTTTACTTTTATTGTTTTCGCTGAAAATTTAAAAATTTGATTTTTTAGACATTTAAAAGCCCATAACTTTTGAACCGTCATTTTTACAGATATGCGGGTGGTGTCAAATTATTTAGTACTCTGTACTCTGTTGTATGTCAAATTTTAATAAAAATCGTTTGAGCCGTTTTTGAGAAATTTGGATTTTTCACGTTTTTTAAGGGTTTTTAGGGGTGAACTACCCTTAAAAATCAAAAATTCAAAAAAATGAAAAAAAAACGCCTGGAGATACCGTGAATATATACATACATGCCAAATTTCATCTAAATCGGACCAACGGGGTAGGCTGTGGCACTGTACACATCCAGACACACACACACACGGACACACGGACGGACAGACATCACGTCAAAACCCACTTTTTTGGATTCAGGGGACCCCAAAACGGATATATCCACCCTCAACTCAAATTCGAAAATTTTGACGAAAACAATACTTTCTCCATATACTACGTATAAGGGGAGAAAGTAAAAAGATAGAACCATGTTTAACTATAAAATTTAATTTTTTTATTTAACCACTTCCTTAAATAAACAGCTGATTTCTCGATCGTCGGTGTTTATTTCTATATTAAGTTTATGGAGAAAATCGCGGCTTTGACCCCATTATTTTCCATGTCCACGGTGAATTTTCAAAAATTTTTTGATTGATGGCAAAACTACATGCTAAGACCTTTATAACGACACCTTGGACATGGTGATAGGTAGCACCACCGCTCCAAAACAATTATCACAAAAATAGGCCTAGTGTATTAAATATATAAGATATTAAAAAAATTTTATACTGAACAAAAGGAGAAAAAACTTTAAACTTAAAATGAATATGTTACTGCAAATTTTATTAGTACAAAAATGTTTACTCATATACATAAAAGAAAAGCTTAAAAAGTCGATTACCATAAAATACAACAAAAGGTAGTAAAATAAGAGTGTTCATGTTTTACTGTACTTGCAAAACTGCAACTTATGTCATCGAGAGTACCACTAAATACCATTAACCACTATTAAAGCAATACTTTTCAAACAAAGCTTTTTATATTCATTACATAGTTTTTATAATATTACTAACCACAAAGCAGAAATAAAATATAATTTAAAATACTAAAACAATTTCACAAAACTAAAATTTGACTAGCACAGTCACTTACTCATGGGCAAATAAACTGAATCTAGGAAACGAGGGTGGGATGTGGGTCAGGCTATTGCTAGGAAGATGCACGTGAGGTATGGTCGGGATTATAAAGATATTGTATATATAAAGGAACTAACATGTGAATTAATGACCAAAAACAGGGTATTTTATTTAAATCACATAAAGTGAATTAAAACAAAAGATTTCTTAAGGTGAAGGTGGCATGTCCGTCACCACAAGTAGACAGCTTGTGTGTTGTTCCAGACATACAGAAATACGGCTGCACAGGCGCAGGCGAAATCCAATATAAAAAAAAAGAAAAATAACCCTCTCGCACATGAATAACCTAGAGTCGACCGAGGTTGTACTCATGGTCAGCACCACACCCTTTCACAGGAATTGAAGACTCCAGCGGAAGGGGTAGTACCAGTGGGGCTTTAATAGATTTTATTATTTAAAATCTTTTTAAAACATTTTTTTGGCAATATGTCACTACTTTTTTTAGTATAAACACCTTCAACATACCATGAATTTGGTTAAAACAATGAAAAACTAATATTACTATATCTTATTGGTATTCATGTTAATTCATCACTATGGCATTAAATGTCAATAACATTTAACTTATTAACTCATTCATGTGAAATTGATAATAAATCAATGAAACAATGCTCAAAAATATAAAAAAATTGAAAGGTTGTATAAGTAAAGGTGTGCCTTGTATTTGTGTTGCATACAGTGGCGTAGATACGGGGGGGGGATAAGGGGGATATATCCCCCCCAAAGCGACCACCTTTAATATTAATTTCAAAACAAAAATATCCTGAAATACCGCTACGCAATAACAAACAAAAGAAAAAAGCAGTTCGTTGATGTTACTGTATGTTGTATGTCGAAATACAGTATATGCAATAAGCGATATTTCCCGACTGGTCTCCCGGTCATCCCTCCTACCATCAAGATCGCTTAGCTGCAAAATCTTATAACTTATACTGTAGGTCTAACCTAAACTGTTAAGATCTTGACGTTAGTGATGTATGACGTCTTATGTCATATATTTTCCGTACCCTCTGCGTTTTGTGTTCGGCGTTCGTGTTTTTTGTCTGCTTTTCACTTGTTTCATTATGAAATAGCGTAAACTCGTAAAAAAAGTAATGTAAATAGCATCTAAAATAAACCTCCAAAATGATTAATTAAAGTCACGGTGACTTTGTTCGTGTCAAGACAGCACTAGATTATTGTGGTAGTATTGGTAATGATATGAAAAAGTGTTTGTACGGCCCACCCAGAGACAGCTAGAATATATTGTCTTTAGTTAAAATTGGACATCCAATAAGTAATAAAGCATTGAAAAATATCTATTCCATATAAATTAAATTATCAATGATATAAGGAAAAAATTTAATATTGTGAAAATGTTAACGGTGTTATAAATAAACCTTTTAACTACATGTCATAGTTATTTCGTCTGTTTGAAACAAATGAAGTTAGGGATCTTTGGCAAAAAAAGTTGTATCATGATTAATTTTTTCCACGTAGTCGATTTAGAAATTTATAAACATTGAAATAAAACACTAACAGGAAATCTAATGAAATTTTCAGTATAGGCCTATTAGAATGCGCTACTAAACGAACTTTGATATCATTTTCGATTAACCTGAGAAATTTCCATCTCGATTTGGACAAAACGCCCTCCGTCGCAGTGTAAGAACTGCTCTAGACTACTTCACACTAAGTCCAAGATGGCAACGGAGGTATTGCATGATATTTATATGGTAATTAACTCATCGAAATGTCCCTTTTGTAACCTACAGTGCATATTCTAGAATAGGTTTTCACTCGGGGGGGTTTATATCCCCTCCCATGAAAAAACTGTATCTACGCCACTGGTTGCATACACAATAAATTGAATCATAGTTCTAAAAATATTCTAAAATAAATAAATTTCTAAACTCTAATTTATATTACATGAACAATTAATTATTTATAAGCTTCACAGGTTTTATAACAGTTAGGTTTTAACTCCTATTCTTTGTCACATTATTATAGTTTTTATATAACAATTATCTTACAAAATTACACTACAAGTAGTAATGTTTATTTTATCCACAGGATTTCATGAAAGGTTCTAAAAACAAAAGCTCTCACTTTGCTCCAACTGAAAATGTTTCAAAAAATAAACTTGTGAATATTAATAAGACTAAGAAAGAAAAGGAACAAAAATCAGCTGGACATCTTAAATTACCTTTAAGATTGAGCCTGCAAACTGAAGGACAATGGTTCAAGGTGACAGAAGTGAATGAAATCTTTGAGATTTTTGGAATGGTCGAAGGCAGTTATATGTTACTTGCAGGTAACACAGCTCAAGGTAAGTTGTACTAAACTTAGAGTTGGGAATATTTTTTATTTTTTTTTAGGTTTTTTGTCAGATAAAGCTGTTTGGCCATGGGTATCAGATTAATGAGCTTTGAAGAACTTGTCAATCTTCAAAATTTGTCAGATTTGCCAATATTTTTAAACTTTAAAACAACTCCCACCGGGTTATCTACTATGCATTACAAGATATTTATGATTCGAACTCATATGGTGATGGGGTTGGTTAATGTGCAGTTATACTGAGTGCAGCGGTGCATGGAAAATACCATTCATCTGTTATTACTAAACTTTCGTATTTCATTGAGCTTACACGCTCCCCTAAAATCTGTACTAGAGTCCCCTAAGTTTATAAAAATGAAATCTGAAATGGCTTCCTGTAATAACGAGTTACCTACTAACTCTTGATTTTTAGGAATAATTAAAGGTCAGCCAAGTCCAAAAGTGTTTATTGACGTAAACTCAGTAGCCTACCTCAAAGATCATTCATTCCATTATGGATGCTGGTATGTGGGGGCAAATACCACACTATCAGATGCCATCGTTTTCTTCAAAGCAGTTGCTGAAGAAAACCCTAAATCTTTCTCCTACTTTCGACAACTCGCACGCCACATTTCAAATGTAGCAAATACTCCTGTCAGAAATGTAAGTACTATGTATAATGAAGACAGTAAATGAAAAAACAGTACTGTAATGCACTTTCGTAACACTATTATACATTATCACAATACAGTGAGAAAATGTGTATGTATACATATCATGATTAACATTACTTGTTAATAAACCTGTTTTTCTCATTATATTGAGTTATTATAGATTACAAAAAGTATATTCAAAATGTTATACAAATTTATTAATGCACTTTTAAGCTTTTTTAATTTATTAATTCTAAACTGTCATTATTACATTCATATAAGATGTTTTTTTTTGTGTGAACATACAGGTGGGTACATTGGCTGGTAACTTGTCAATAAAACATGAACGGAGAGCTTTTCAATCAGACATTTTTCTGCTTTTGGAGTCTGTTGGGGCATCACTAAGTATTAGTGAGTATACATTTTCAGAAGGAAAAAAAATAGTAATTTGTCAATCATAGGCTACTTATAAACAAATAAAATAAGCCAAACTTAAAGTTATAACTTGGAAGTCAGGTTGGTCCAGTATCGCAATCAAGCATTTTCTCAGCCATTGAAGGGAATTCAGGGGGTATTTTTCTTTTAACCTTTCCAGAACTGGAAAAAACAGATAATGGATTTAACATTTGGTCATGTTAGCGAATTTCCTATAGGGAAGAAGCTATTACCGTAGGTCTCATGGCGAGACTTAAGCCCGGGACCATGTTATTTTTTCTTCTTTAGGTGCCCAGAGTCCAAAAACAATAGTCGTTAAAATTTATATATATATATATATATATATATATATATATATATATATATGTGTGTGTGTGTGTGTGTGTGTGTGTGTGTGTCTGTGAACACGATAACTCTCGTAAAAATGGTCCGATCGAGACCAAATTTGGTGGAGACGTGTATTCCTACAAATGCTCGGACGAGTTCGTAAACCAGACGTATCGGTCAATGGGAACGGGTAGTTTGGGGGGGTTTTGTACCCCAAAATGGGGTTTTTTGCGTTTTTCACATGTAATTTTTAAAAATTTTTAATTTTCACCATTGGAATCAGCTTAAAAAACTACACAATTAAGTTCCTTAAAGTTTTTCTCTATCTCCAACGGTTACCGAGATATTAAAAAATCTAAACACAGTATGTTGTATTGTGGGGCTCCAATGTTAATCTTATGGAGGATAGGGAAAAATTAATATTTCCCATATTAATCAATATTTTTGGATAAAACTTGATATTTAGATTCATGTGGTTGAGGTCTATCCATTTATGCTTAAAATCATAGTTTATGTGTTTATCATGGCAGCAAACCTGCATACTCTTTTCCCATATTAATCATATAGTGAATAGGCAAACTCCTTTATTTATGTTGATGAAAGTTGATATAAATGCTAAAAAAATTAATTGTTTACGCTAGAAACACTTACTTTCAGCGTTTCTCACAGCAGCAAACCTGCATACTCTTTCCCATGTTAATCTATGGAGAGTAGACAAATAATACTCATATTTATTGACAGATAATGATCAAACTAGTCATATATTATTATTATTATGTTATTGATTTGGAAATTCGCTGAGTACGCAGGTCTGCTGTGACGGGGGTATTTTTGTGTTTAATTTATGTAAATAGATATAATTTAATTTAGCCTCAAGTATTTTTTAAATATAGATTGTTATTATTAGTTAGCCAACCTACTCAAATTATATTTACCACTGTCTTATAAAGAAATTATAATTATATTGTATGTTATTCAGATTTTTATTGTGGACATTTTCCATCACGATTTTATGTAAAACAAAGTTTCAAAATGTTTCAGGATCTGGAATCTGATCCCATCCTTAGTTGCACCAATATCTAAAACATAACAAAATCAACACATAATCCGGATAATAAATTACATAATTACATAAAATCGTGATGGAAAATGTCCGCAGTAAAAATCTGAATAACATAAATCCCATAAATCCACCATCACCAATAATGAATTTCAAACAAAGAGTATGTTGTATGGTATCACCACTGTTGTATCTTGGTATTACCAGTGAGTATATACTCACTGGTATTACTGAGACCTCTTAACTAGTGGGGGTATGTGTATGGGTAACATAAGAATACGTGTTAATTTTTTTAATAACTAACGCCAGGGAGACTCTGATGGAGGTAACTGTATGGTCTAAAGATTTGTGGAAGGAGGTGGCGTGATCCCCGACAATCAATAGCATTTATTTAAATATCTTGCTATGTCTCACAATCAGGTGTTACATGGCGTGATGTCTGACACAGCAGACTTGACTAAAACATAGCTTTTATTTAATTTACATTAACGAAATATATTACAATACACTTAAAGGTAACATAACTTGAAGGAAATTGTTTATTTAAGTTAGAGTTTTTACAAAATATCCTTAAACAAGTTAGACTTATTTAAAATGGTCTTAAACAAGTTAAAACTTCCCTTTAATTGTCTCAACAATACACAGATGTATCCGCCTGCAGTCCGTAAATCTAAGATTGGTCTACAAATATACCCGCTTATCGCCCACTGTGGTAAAGAAATAATACATAAAATACCCAAACTTAGGCTACCATTATACTAGGATGCTAGCTAGCATCTGGGATGCTTGCGTCCGGGATGCTAGCATCCCACTTCGAGTCGAATTTGTGTTGGGATGCTAGCCTCCCGGACTGCTATTTTATTTAAATTTTTGGTCAGTCGTCAATATGGCCCTGACGAATGAAGAGATGTTGTTGCTGATGTTACTAATTAAGAAAAGAAGACGTCGTGCAAAAAGAAAGTTTAGTGTAGACCCCTTTTTAGCTGTCCGTTCTATTAAACGCCTGTATTTTACATTGTTTGATGAACTGTGCAATAGTGAAACAAGATTTTTTAATTACTTCAGAATGTCACTTCCTTCTTTCAAAGAGCTTCTAGGCTACATCCGAAGTGACATCTCTAAACAAGATACAAGATTCCTCAGACCAATTTCACCCGAAGAGAAACTAGTCAGATATACCACAATGACTCTTTTTACAGTTGCGTAAACTACATGTACAGGGTTTCTGAACTAAAATAAAAAGCACGTGATGGAATATTTTATAAATTTCTTTAATTCGTAGGAGTGTGATGTTTTATCACGTTCCAGTTTACTTTACAGTTAATAAGTTAACTAAATTAACAACTACACCAAAGTTCAAATCATTGGGTGGAATTATTTGACCTAATATTCAAGATAAATGTAAATTAATTTTGTCACTAGTTGTTTTTATAACTTGGTTTTAATGCAGTTACCCCAAATAAGGCTGCTAGCATCCTCAGATGCTAGCAGCCTAGTATAATGCGCCGCATTTGAACCAATGCCCCACAACCGATTTTGTGCATCCCGGGAGGCAAAAAGCGTCCGGCTGCTCGAATTTCAGCATCCCAGCTGGGATGCACAAAATCGAGCATCTGGGGGACTGTTTTAGGATCCGATGCTAGCATCCCGGATGCTAGCATCCTAGTATAATGGTAGCCTTAGGCTTTTAATAACTTATAAAACTGGACAGTAAATAATCAAAATAAAAACATTACAATGTAAAACATATATATGATCAGCTGATAATAAATTAACTAATGATTCACAACACCCGCTAAGGATAAAAAGTTAGCAGATATGTCTGCCTGTTGTTAATGTTAATTTGCCTGGAAAGGGTTAATGTTTTAAGGTATTGAAAAAAATCTATTATTCTGGTCCTTGTGATTTGAGTAATGTGGCATTGCAATGGTTAGAAATCAACCAGGTTAATGAGTTTAATATCATTCCGGACTGGTTTTCTTACTTTTGAGTTTTAAAAATTGTGGTACTAATACTTAACCAGAGCTGTTTTAGGATTTATATGATCATTTACAGCAAACTTAAATTGTTTTTTTTTAAGTAAGGGAAACCAGTATAATTTTAAATAGGTACCAGTTTTAAAATATTTTGATGACAACAACTTTTAATTTGGATTTTGCAAAAGCAAGAGCATGGCTGATATTATTTTTGAGTATGTGGATCAGGTTGTGGATTCTGTGGATAGATATCTGTCTGTTGTTGGTGTGTTATGATCTATTCAAAGCTTATGTGAACACGGATTTGCCCATTGGGAAACTGAAAAGCTGTGGTGTGGTGGTGATTTTTCTAGGATAGATTTAATATTTTTTTTCGGAAAGCAGCAAAAGGTTGTTGTGAATTCTCATATTAAATATTGTTTCTGAAAAGCTACATCAGGACACTATTCAGGGCTCTATTCTTGGGCTTTTAATTTTCATTGTGTATTGAAATGATTTGCCGGAGATCACTCCAAGAGTTAAGTCCTCATGTATGTGAATGACACTTCAAATGAAAGTAAATTAGATGTGTCACAAACTTTAGCTCAAGATCCTGAGAATATGGGTTTTAGGAGTGATATGAATAATTTAAATAAACTGAACCATTCAAAAACAAAATTCATAAATTTGATTTGAATAACAGCAAATCTCCTCAGTCTGACTCCTCTTATGCACCCACTTATTTTGACTGTACGGTATCTATTCTACCAAATTTCTTGCTCTGGAGATGTACTCAACCCTTTCTTGGCATCACCATTACTTCTTTACTTCCAATAAGTAAGTCTTTATATGTCTCGCTATCAAACCCACAGTCTGTTGATTTAAATGTTGAGAGCAAATTTTATTTTGCTCACTTCCATTTCCTCATCTCATTTGAACTAATTTTTGGACAATTACACTGAAGCTGTAAATGTTTTCAGGATGCAAAAGCGAGTCTTTAGACTTCTTACTAATTTGGATCCAATATTTACATGTAAGCAGTATTTTAGGAAGACTTACATCCGCCCTGCCCTCATCCTTTTCTTACTCATCTTGCGAAATCTCATTTCGTCGTTAAGTCCAATAGTGAAAGTTCTTCTGAAATAATTACTAACACATTCTACTAGAAACTTGTCTACGTTTCAATACCCGATTAATAGAATAAATTTTCTTGAAAAATCACCATCTTACTTCTGCTTAAAGTTGTCCAAAAATGTCTAAGTCACATATCAGGGCTGTTCCCTCTCCAACAAAGTTCAAAAAACTTAATTGAATTCCTGTTCAAGTATATTGCTTTTACATTATCTCGGTAGTATATACAGTGTAATTTCCACTTCCATTTTTATAAATATCCTTTTTACCATTTATCAAGACTATGTGCTGTATTATTTAGATATAAGTGAATGTTTTGATTTGAATGAACGTTTCCATTTCCAAGACGCTACTGTTTGACAAGTCTCCATAGTCCGGGCAGGTTCCTGCATAAATGGATGTTACAGATGATATAACATAAATAAATAAATATTCATACAGTTAAAGGTTTACAGATTTTTGTAATTGATGAAGAAAAAGTACAAAAATGTTCCTGCCAATTATGAATATTTACTTAAAATTACAATCTGTTGAATGAATATTGTTGAGTTAAACACTGAATTTGTTCTACTCTTACCATTATATTGCTAACAGGAAGTGAGTGCACAACTATCAGTGTTATGTCAATGGCCCAGTACTTGGAGACAAACATGTACAAGAAAGTGATTTGTCAGATAATTTTTCCTCCTCTTGACAACGATCTTTTTGAATTTACTTCTTACAAAGTGAGTACCGGTAGGGCCTACTTTTAATTGCTTTATCAACATTTGATCTGATTAATCTTTTAAATCTTTGATTTCAATGTAAGGTTTGGATAAAGTCCTGCATAGGTTTAATATTTTCTAAACGATAACAAATAAATCAATGAGATTAGGTAATTTAACACTGTACCAAAAAATCTACTTTTTGATTAAACTCATGTTTTCGACATCCTGCAAGGAGTCAGAGGAAAATATTAAAAAGAAGCATAAGCCAATTTGCATATCAAATTAAATGTCTTAATTAGTATAGTTCAGTCTCGCAAACTGGAACTCAATAGAACAAGGTAGAAATCACAGTCGTTCAAAGATAGTTTGAGTTATTTATCTATTGAAAAAAATATGTTAAATTTTTTCAGAGTTAATGCTCGAATTGCACACCTTTGGCTATTTGACTGTTAGGAAAGACACATAAAAACCCTTAACCCTATTTTTTAGGGCAGCATGACGAATCGTTTAACATTCTTAAAGTATTCTTTGACTCAGTTAATTTATATTTTGAGGCTATGTTCTGTAGATGGATACAATGTCCTTAAGATAACCTCAAACAAAATAGTCTAATGCAGAGAGATCTGGTAAACACGCTGGGCATTCTACAGTCCCCCGCCGTCTGATCCACCGTTGCTGAAACAGTGTATAAATAGACTCTTATGTTGATGCCGTAGAGTGCTGCATCTTCGGGTGCTCCATCTAGTTGAAACCAGATATCCCGTAAATGTACTCCAAACATATTTCGAAGTACTAGTGTAATTGCATTTAAATTTTCTTCAATAAAGAAATTACCTACCAACTGGGTACCCAACAGACCAAGCCGGACATTTACTTTTTGTGGATATTGCATGTGTGCCTCCCACATCCAATGTGGATTTTTGCTTCTCCATTAAAGAGAAATGGGCTTGTTTACGCTTCCATTCACATGAATACTTGTCTGAAAACATAATATTTTGTACATCAATACCTTGATGATCTATTTTGTCCATCATAGTTTCACAAAATTCTAAACGTCGATCGAAATCATCTTCGTTGAGTTCGTACACCAAATGAACTTTATAAGACTTAAAATTAGCCCCTTCCGGATATTTTTTAAGAGACGTAACAGAAATGTCATGAGTTCATATTACTGAGAGTAAGGAGTCGTGCAGGTTTTCAATAAATGTCTGCAAGACATCTAAAGATTTGTCTTCGGGCAGGCAAATCCGACCTGCGATTAGGTCATGAAGGCCCTTCCTGACTTATGACGATTGGAAGCACTCCCTGCATCTCCCTCCCTTGCCCTCCGAGAGCGGACAACACCCTCAAGACGAACTCCCACCTGATCAAGATCCTGGCAGTCACAAACTCGAGGAGACCAGTCTTCTAGCCTAGCTCTTAGAGAAAC
Organism: Nephotettix cincticeps; assembly: GCA_023375725.1. Taxonomy (NCBI): domain Eukaryota; kingdom Metazoa; phylum Arthropoda; class Insecta; order Hemiptera; family Cicadellidae; genus Nephotettix; species Nephotettix cincticeps. Next base: position 85,310,460 of record CM041789.1, read on the forward strand.
ATAGAAGAGGTCGCATTTGGCTCGGTTTCCTAAATAACTCAATTTCAGGCAGAAAATCCCCTAATTGAAAGAGAATGTGCCTGTAATCAGAAAGAGAGGGTTCAGTAGAGACCCTCCAGTTGAGTATATTACACTCCAACCCCTCTGAGTGTAGCGTAAGGTCAATAATAGAGTTCCCTACGTGGCTTGCAAACGTTGGATCTGAACCAAAGCTAGAAAAAAGGAGACCACTAGCCACAATGAAGTCTAGTAGTGACTCACCTCTGGTGTTGGTCTTCTTGCACCCCCAGACTGTGTTGTGGGCATTACAGTTGCATCCCACCACCAGTTGCGACCCAGATTCCCTCACATACTCCACCAGAAGAGCAAACTCATTAGGCAGAGCTCCCAGAGTGTCCCGGGCGTGTATACTGACCCGTACATCAGAGGTCTGCCAGTAGATCCGCCGCTGGTCCTCACCACTGCCTGGTCCCTAGAGCAGAATTCCCAGAGCGGCTCGCATCTGAGTCTGTTTTTGAACCAAACGTAAACCCTCGGAGTATTAGGGCATGAAAATGCCAAGAAAATCTATTTCCTAGAGGACCCAAACCTGATATTTTGTTGCCCCTTACCCAAGGCTCTTCGATCAGGGCAAAGTTTATAGCATGTTTGGATGTGTTTTCACAGAAGACTGCCAAGGCAGCCTTAATGTGTTGGAGGTTTACCTGAAGTAACCTTTAATTTTCTTGTGTTTATCCAGAGTTGGTCCCCGAGAGCACCCTAAAGGAAACCTTTGTTGCAGCCAGGTAGGCTTTTCACCCCTTTTTATTCAACAAAAGTGCACTGCCCTCATCAATCACGAGGACAAGAGTCTGAAATTTGCCTTCCTGCCTTCAGTCTTTGTTGATAACACCTGGTTTCTGTTTCTGCAGATCCACAAAGACCCTTTTCGGATCTATGTGCTCTACCTTGAGAAACAGTTCATCAATTGTAAAGATGACCTTGACTAAATGGAAGAGGTCTTTGTACTCTCCAACCAACATCTCGGCCCCATCGTGTACAACAAGAGAGGTGACTTTACTCTTCAGCCAGTCGTAGGTCACGTCATTGCAGCAGACCTCTGCTCCTTTCTCCTGTAAGGTCCTTGAAATCTGCAGAGGTCCAATCTCCAAATCATCGTCGATTATGAGATCTCCGAGTTTGGCCTGTAACAAAAAGAACTCCTCGTCCGTGAGCTTATGATGGGATATGCTGCTGGGATAACGATCGTCAGCTTTCTGGTGGCCAACTGATCTCTGAAGGTCTCACCGGAAGTTGATGGGTCCGGAGGGGTCTTCTAAAGAGCTCACTGGGCTTCTGCCTCTTGGGGTCCGGCCTGCATGGTAGAAACTGTCGAGTTAGAACCCTCCTCTTCTTTTCTTTAATGAGGCGCCTTCTTTTGGCCAGATGTGGGCGTTCCTCCTCATGGGACTGGGATGTCCCCTCACCACCAGAGCCTGGCGCCGGCACAGTTGCAGCCCCTGACTTACCAGACTGAGAGGACATCTCAAGAAGAGCCTGGACAGACACATCTCCACCTTCATCAGGTGTTCCTTCTTTTCAGGCGGAGACATCTCGGAGAGTGAGCTCCCAAAGGATGCCACCCCTCACTCGACCCTTCTCCATCTCCAAAACTACATTAGTAGTCAGCTGACATTTGCCCTCATCCATGGGCATGTCCTCCGAAGAGGAGTGGAATTGACTGCCATAGCAGCGACCCACCTGGGGTAATTCAGTACGTTTCTTGTCAGCAATTTTCCTAATCCATAAAACATCACAAGTATTTGACGATGTCAATGTCTATGCTGGACCCGTTCAAGGTTGCATCTATCCTTGTCTCCAGCACAATACTGTAACAGCTGCACACATACCTGTTACAGAAGCAGTGCGGTAGCCAAACTAATGTACACCTACATCTCGCCCACCGCTATCCAAACCTGGGCCGAATTGTGTATATCTACACTATGCCCCATGCTTGGTACGGTACGTGAAACTGCTGCAATAACCCAGTCCAAGGGCCCTTTATTGACGGCCAAGTCTAGATCCGCTGCCTTCAGAAAGACAGTGGCACTCCATGTACACAGCGGGCCAGCCGATAGACCAACAGGCCACTTCACAGCGGTTTTGCACAGTCCCCTCACACAGGTGCTCTGGCTAACCCCTCGCTCTCCAAAGGGGTAATAATAGTAATTAGATGCAGTATTTAACTGCATTGTAGTTGTTTAAAGATGACATGAATAAATCAAGCTTTGAACTAGATCCGGTTAGTGACACTGAATTATACTAATTAATATTATACCTTTAATTTGATGTGCATGATGACCTATGCTTTTATTTAAGACTAGCTGACCCGGCGAACTTCGTAACGCCTCACAGTAAATACATGTTAACTTTAAGATTGGCCATGTTCTGAAGTCGAATAGCAATACGGCTTCATTGTGAAAGGTTATATATTCTGGGTCGCTGCATAGTGAATAACAATATTGAAACGATAAAACATATTAATATCATTCCCATAAAACAAATAAATCTGAGTGGATTAATTCACAGTTTTCAAATACAATCCAAACCCAAACGAACCCTAACTGTAATACGGCTTTTATAGGAAAGATATACAACAGCTGATTATTATAATAAACGTAATAATATAAACATTGTAATTATTATATAAACACGTGACTTTGATAAGACAGAAAATAAAAATATAAATACATAATCCCCCAAAACCGTTAACTATTAACGTGGTGAATAAAGCTGTTCATTTTTTACAGTACACATTTACTTCATAGTTTAACATTAATGAATGATTCAGATAGCATTGGATAGTAAAGCATACGGTATTGCTAATCGAAAGTAAACCAATCAGCTGTAGCTAAGAAATCAAATGTTTTCATTGTAGACAATTTGTAAACAAACTTACTCTCCATAAGGTTAACATTAGAAATTTAAAACGCCATAAAATGGAAACTTATGGGGTTTTCGAAAATATTTTTTCACTAAAACCTTCCCGGACACATATAGAGCAACTTCCTAAAATTTCATGGCGATCCGGATGAGTAGTTTGGCAACACATAAATACATACAGACATACATTCAATTTTATATATAGAGATTATATTATATATAGAGATTCTATACTGATTCATTTTAGATCGTACCCCTGATATGGCAGGAACATGATGGTTTCTTCAAAAAGTTAATATTTATATGTATAGTGTAATGTACCAAATCTTATTGATTTATCCGTCATGGGTTAAACAATATTAAATCTATGCAAGACTTTATGTAAAACCTGTATATGTTAAAACATATATTTTAGGATAAAAAATTAAATATGTTTTACTGTTAAGACTATTTTTTTTTAGCAAATTTACCATAGGGAAGAAGCTATTACCATAGGTCTCATGGTAAGACTTAAGTTCGGGACCATGTTATTTTTTCGTCTTTAGGTGCCCAGAGTCCAAAAACAATAGTCGTTAAAATTTTTATCTATATATACTGTATATATGTGTCTGTTAACACGATAACTCTCGTAAAAATGGTCCGATCGAGACCAAATTTGGTAGAGACGTGTATTCCTACAAATGCTCGGACGAGTTCGTAAACCAGACATATCGGTCAATGGGAATGGGTAGTTTGGGGGGTTTTTTTACCCCAAAATGGGGTTTTTTGCGTTTTTCACATGTAATTTTTAAAAATTTCTAATTTTGTATTTCACCATTGGAATCAGCATAAAAAACTACACAATTGAGTTCCTTAAAGTTTTTCTCTATCTCCAATGGTTACCGAGATATTAAAAAATCTAAACCCAGTACGTTGTATTGTGGGGCTCCAATGTTAATCTTATGGAGAATAGGGAAAAATTAATATTTCCCATATTAATCAAGATTTTTGGATACAACTTGATATTTAGCTTCATGTGGTTGAGATCTATCCATTTATGCTTAAAATCATAGTTTATGTGTTTATCATGGCAGCAAGCCTGCATAGTCTTTTCCCATATTAATCATATAGGGAATAGGCAAACTCCTTTATTTATGGACATATGTTCATGAAACTTGGTATAAATGTTAAGATAAAAATTATTTATGGTAGAAATGACTACTTTCAGTGTTCCTCATAGCAGCTAACCTGCACACTCTTTCCCATGTTAATCTTGTAGAGAATAGGCAAATAATTCTCATGTTTATGGACAGATTTTATAAAACCTGTCATATATTATTATTACATTATTGAATTGGAAATTCGCTGAGTACGCAGGTCTGCTGTGACGGGGGTATTTCTAATTTTTAGGTGTAGTTTAAAACTTTCAAACTTGAACACAAAACTTAAATGGAAAATTTTTAGTCCTTAAAAACAAATTTTAATTTTTTTAACTTATTGTATTTTAATTTATTTTTTTGAAATTTAATTTTTTAAATTTTTATTTACACCTTTTGGATACCACATCAGCATAAAAGGAAAATATTCTTCTATAGAATAGTAAAATATTCCATCACAATGAGCACAAACAATTGACATAATATATACTGTATTACGATAATATTGTTTTCAGATTACTCCGAGAGCTCAAAATGCACTGGCTCTAGTGAATGCTGCATTTTTGTTTAAAGTTGACAAAAGAAACAAATTTATAGTACGAGAAAAGCCACACATTGTATTTGGAAATATCCACCCTGATTTTGTGAGTATTTTTTTCCTTGCTCAAGAATATAATCTGCAGAAAATACTTTAATCTAATACATTTTTTCAGTTCCAATCAGTATGGGTTTAGAGTAGGGGTTAGTACAGAAATGGCTATTTTAGATTTTATTAGTAAGATGAATGATGGCATTAACAATAATAAATGTGTAAATTGGCTTTTCTTGGATATTCAAAAAGCGTTGGATACAGTAAACCATGAAATTCTGTTAATTAAGTTATATGATTGTGGTGTACATCGTATAGCACAAGTTTGGTTTAACAGCTACCTAAGTAACAGAAAACAATGTGTCAAGATAAATGGCATTGTTAGTAATATGGGAACAATCAGACAGGGTGTCCCTCAAGGCTCGGTCTTAGGAGCAACCCTCTTTTTAATATATATAAATGACCTTTGTAGCGGGAATATTAAATGGCCAGATCACTGCTTTTGCAGACAACACGGCCCTGTGTTACATTACCAATAATTGGCTCGAGACAGAAAGAAGTATCTTGGCTGATCTTGAATCTTTAAAATGGTGGTTTTGCAAGAATAAATTGGTTCTCAGTACTGCTAAAACTAACTGTATTAACTTTAGTTTAAGGAGCTTTGAGGAATTTAATAATAAATTAGTATATAAATGTTTAAATTGTTAAATACGCAAAGTAAATGCAATAATTGTTCGGAAATTAGGGAAAATAGGGAAGTAAAGTACCTAGGTTTAGTCTTAGATAACGAGTTGAACTGGAAAAATCATATACAAAAAATTAAAGCTAAACTTCTGTCAGGAATAAGACTTTTTTATCACTTACGTGAAATATGTCCAATCCAAATCTTGCGCACTTTATATTATGCCTTAGTAAATAGCAGGTTGGAATATGCTATTGTAGCGTGGGGTGGAAGTTATTGTTCTACTATAAGATCTATTGAGAATATCCATAAGTGGTACCCTATGTTAGAGTAATGTTAATGAAAAATTCCATAGAGCCCTCTCATCCATGTTTTACAATTTTGAAAATATTACCACTTAGATGTATATATATATATATATATATATATATATATATAAAGTTTTAAAGGCATTTTTTCAAGAGAGTGAAAATTTACCTACAAGTATAAATTCTTTTAGACAAGGTCTTAGAAATGCATCAAATTTTTGGGTCCCTAAACCAAACCTAACTTTTTTTACAAAAACATTTAATTATACAGCTCCAAGAATATTTAATAAATAGCCATAAGACATTAAGAGAGTATTAGGAAAATTGGCAAATATTCAAAAAGCATAAAAATTTGGCTTTTAAGCAAGAGCAGAGATGATGTGGAGGAACTGCTTGACATTGTTCAGTAAATGTGATTCTGTCCTCTCTTATCATATCTCAATCCTGATTATCATGTACTTAATATTATATACTGTAATTATAAAATTAGTAAAATTTACAGATTTGCATTTTGGAAATAGTTATTTTGTTTCTAAAAATATGTTTTTACTTTTTTTATGAGACCCATGAAGGATAAGTTTTGTTATTGTTTTCAATTGGAACTTGATTATGCCAAGAAAAGTATATTTATTATTTTTATGATGATCCTTTTGTAGTTAATGATTTTGTTAGCCCTTGCACAATTCTGACAAGTAAATTATATTAATTTATGATGGAATCCCTAATCTGGCGTTGCCTTTGGGACCCTATTTTCCTCAAAGATTGTATGTTATAGTTCAATTAATTAAAATTAAATGTTAGATGTTATGTTATTTATGTTATGCTGATATGTCATGTTATAAATGAAAGATGTTATTTTAATTTTTGTTATGTAATATGTTTTTTTTTTGAAGGAGGAAATAAATAATTTATTCAAGATCTGTTTTGACACATCTTTTGAGTAGTCTGTGAATTGTAATTACAGATCCACGCCTCCCAGACGGAAGAGTTTTTGATCGGGAAGAAATTGTTGGATGCTGCTACTCTGCGAGGCTCCCTGGAAGTGCTCAAGCAGGAAGTACAGCCAGATATCCGGCCACCAGAGCCCAGCCCTGACTACCGCCGTATGCTCACGCAAGCGTTATTTTATAGGGTATGTTAAATTTCGCTACGTGTTGGGTTTATCTTTCAAAACCAATTGGTTAAATTCAACTCTTGATTGCCACGTCTCACAACACTGAAATATTTACACTTATACCATACAAGGCTTTTTCTGTGTCTTTTCTATACACACACACAAGAAACCATGCAAGGTGATGCCAAGGCATCCACTCCCAGTCTAGTTACACTAGGCCTATTCAATACAGCTGTAAATAAACAAAGTGAATTTTCATTTGAAGTAAAGGATGGGGAACTTGGCAGCAGAGCAGGCGAATACTATCACAAATTTTGAAAATTTGTATACCAAGGCTTAGTAAATACATCCGGAATAATAGTTTACCTTTAAATTTTGATGAGTTTATCTAATTTTTGTCATCAATAATTTTCTTTGGCAGTTATTCAAATTGAAGAATGATGAAATGTAGGCAAAGTTATAAAGTCCTATAATTTTTTGTACGCAAAACTACGATTATTTTAGAATTATACAATTAATTATGTATCCAACTGGAGTAAAATTTATTTCCCTATTACGCTTCCGATCCTCTTTTCAAAAATAACAAATAATCTACGATAATTTATTATCGTAGATATTGGTATTTTCTCAACTATGTGAGAGAAAAATTACATATTTATTTTATTTTCAAAATTTGCAGCAACACGTGCATGAATACTTGATAAGTATTCCAAAAACTAGTCCCTTTAAAACTCAAAAAGAATGATGTATGTACTTAATGAGGTATACTGATGTACTTAATGATGTATTCTTAATGAGGTATTAATGAGTTATACCGTAACCTTTAGTTAACCTCATTGTTACCAGTCATTCACGCTCTTATAGATTTTAGACATTTTAATTTATTTTTAAAAGTAGACTATAAATATTTATGTTGTCTGGAACTGTAGTTTGTGCTAAGTCTGAACCCTGGTGCGGTGTCCCCTCGGTGTCGCAGTGGTGGTGTGAATTTAACTCGACCATTATCCTCTGGTTATCAGGAGTATGAAAAGGATGAGTCACAACCCCCTCTTTACCAGTCCTTCCCCAAGCTGGATGCTCTACTTCAGTGTGCAGGTATGCTTGTAAAAAGGAGATCAGCACTGTATAGTGTGTCTGAACCTCTCAAATATTGGATACACAGAAACTCATAAGATAAGATAAGATAAGATTAAGATAAGATTACTTGAAATGGCGACCATACTACAAGGTAGGTATTTTAAGCCAAGTATGTATGAGGATTGAGTGTAAGATGATTGTGGCGTGATCTTATAGTCTTGTTACTGACTAAGGCTGACATGTTCCTTAGACAGGAATGTTAATTAATAGCCCAACAGCCGATGGCAATGAATGGTCCTACAGTTTAACATGGAATCCGAACTACGACCTCTGAATACGAATTGGTCTAATCATGAGGATGGTCTTTGCGGATTAACGTATTATTCAATAGTGCCCCTTAATCCACACAAGAGAACACTACACCCACCCACCACTACACCCACCCACCATCGCTCATAACTATCCACAATTCGTGACCTCCTAGTAGCTGGATTACAGGATGACGCCACCATCCCAGTCAATAGACTCAAAAGGAACTTTTAAATTAATTAAAATCAACTAATTAAACTATTAAACACCAAACTTGACAACATCAAAGTCTATATTGTGTTGCGTTTGATGATTCTACTGAAAATTAATGAAGGTCCATTCGGTGACATAATATATCTATACTATTAATGGATAAATGTTGTTTCTCATAAACACAACTTCTTCATTATTACTGTAAAGATTTTAATGATTGTTTTTTTTCCAAAAGAATAGTCGTTGTGTGTAGTGTGTGTAACAGATTTCTTTATCCCGTATTTTTAAACTGAAACCCATGGAGTGCCACTAACGTATGTTTTAGCCCTATAAGATTTAACACTGAGAAAGTGTTTTTTTATTAATAACAGGTAAACGGAAGTATAGTAAATTAGAAAAAGCACATGAACTTATAATGAACATATTTGTTGTATGATATTTGTTTGTATGATCAATGAATCACGTATTATGTTTAGTATGGGATTATTCATCACTACCGCAACATCTATTCTTTTTGTGGTACATATACCTGTGTAGGTTAAAAGTTTATGTATTAATATATTTATAATTTGTCGGCAAATTTATAGGAGAAGCTGAATATGTGTATGATATACCAACCACTTGTCATGAGGTGTATGTATCCTTGGTCATCACCAAGCTGGGACCAGCATGTCTTCGGGGCTTGGACCCTAGTGAAGCACTTGTAAGTAGATACACAGTGTTAATGATACAAACCTGTGTAAGACTCAGCCTGTCTTAATCACAGCCAAAATGATAGTCGTGTGTCAATATGATTTTTTGTAATTAGCAGTTTTTGTCATAATAGCAAGTATTGTTACCCTTATTCTAGTGTTGTGTGTGTATGTTGAATAATTAACTAAATTGTAGCAACCTAACTGCATCCCCTCCCATAAGTGCTTGTCATAGAACATATAACACTACTCTGCCAAAGAACAATATATACTTACTTAACTAATTAATGTATAGCAATTGAAATTTTGAGAGCCAGTACAATTTGAAAAAAAGTAAATAGTGCAATTAAATTTTAACAAAAAAAATTAAAAAAAAAATTTAAAATTTTTAATTTTTTAATTTTTTTGCCAATAATTATTAATTACCTATTTATTTGAATTATATGGAGTTTAATAATATTAATATATACTAGCAGTAAGCCCGTCCTTTGTACAGGTTGTAGGATTCAGTTTGAAGAAGAAAGATCATCACACTAAAATATAAACCTGAAATCCTAAACAAATCAATACAAAGAAAATAAATCAATACCCAGCTTTATTATTTAGCATTACTCTACAATTAAATGGATTAGAACATTTATACCATTATTATTATTAGTTATACGTTAAAATAACTTTGTAATATAGTATGATTTTGAAATGGGTTTAAATCAATGACCAATATAAACTAACTAATATTGATTCAACAGCTGTTTGTTTTTATTTCTATTAAATTTTTAAACTACAAGGACAGCTGATTATTGCCAGTAGGTTATTCATTTAAAACTGAAGCAAAATGTGACCAATATCGTGTAAATAAACGGTATCAGTGGACTGACACATACTTTCTCCCTTAAGTCAATTTAAAAAAGTACATCTGTAATAAAACTATCATATTCTTCAAAGTTTATCTAAATATTATTTAATAATTTATCGTTTCAAAAATAATCATCCCATTTCTGAAAATAAAAAGAAGAGAGACAAAGTTAAATTAATTGTTCGAATTGTATGGGGGGAAACATCCCCCCTCCGATAATACAAAGCTTTTTTTCAGTTGGTTCTGTTGGGAGATTTGACCTTACGCTTCATACCAAGTTTCATGGAAAACGGTTGGAAAATAAGAAAGAAATTGATTTTTTAATATTCTCCGTAAGAATAACATTGGGCGCTTTCAGACAACGTACTGCGTTTATCATGGACAGTAAATTTAACTTTTCTCTGGAACCGTTAGTCGTAGACAAATAATTCAAATTACTAATTTGTTTAGTTTTTTAAGCTGGTTTTAATGGTGCCAGTCAAGTTATACTTTACTTTTATTGTTTTCGCTGAAAATTTAAAAATTTGATTTTTTAGACATTTAAAAGCCCATAACTTTTGAACCGTCATTTTTACAGATATGCGGGTGGTGTCAAATTATTTAGTACTCTGTACTCTGTTGTATGTCAAATTTTAATAAAAATCGTTTGAGCCGTTTTTGAGAAATTTGGATTTTTCACGTTTTTTAAGGGTTTTTAGGGGTGAACTACCCTTAAAAATCAAAAATTCAAAAAAATGAAAAAAAAAACGCCTGGAGATACCGTGAATATATACATACATGCCAAATTTCATCTAAATCGGACCAACGGTGTAGTCTGTGGCACTGTACACATGTGACACTGTCTGTGTGTGTGTACACACACACACACAGATAGACACACGGACGGACAGACATCACGCCCAAACCCACTTTCTTGGATTCAGGGGACCCCAAAACGGATATATCCACCCTCAACTCAAATTCGAAAATTTTGACGAAAACAATACTTTCTCCATATACTACATATAAGGGGAGAAAGTAAAAGTGGGTTTTTAAATGCTGGTTATTTACTTTTCAAGGGTCGGTGGACACTTTTAAGCCTTTAAAAACCTTCTCTGGAATGTAGAGAATGTATGCAATAAGTTTCATTGTCATCAGTTCTCCCGTTTTTGACATGGATATGTCTTAGATCTGGGGGGGTGTTGGCGATTTTTAAGATGGAAAACATGTGACGAGGTTTTCATAGAAACTACCAGCTATTGTGTTCAATTTTTAATGTAAAATAATAACAACAGCTGTTTAGATGAACTGAAACCATTCCCTTTAGACATATCCATGATCTAACCTATTTCCCACAGGAAAGTAAATACAAACATTTTTTTCGGAGAAGACAGCATGAAATGCCTCCTGGAACGTCACAGACAAACAGACAAGAGATTGAGATAAGACCGGTTGCGGTTTCTCTAACGCAAAAAAAGTAAAATAACTAAAAAATGAATAATTCTGAACAATGTACAGACAAAACTCTTATTTTATTTATATAGATATATACACCGTTTGTAGTAATTCATTGTTTACTTTTAGAAAATCCCAGGAGTCTTGGCATTCTATTCAGCAAAGGACATTCCAGGAACAAACAACTTCACTCCAAAAGATCCATATGTACCTGATACAGAGGAGGTGATATTTTAATAAGTTGATCCAATACATATTTCTTAAGACAATGATTGTTTTAATTCATTTCTTTATTTTTAAGAGCTAAATAATTTACATTTTGGTCAGTACAGGATTTTCAAAATTAGTTGTAATGATAATTCCCAAAAAATAAATATGCTCCTCGTTGTAGCATCCTAAGTGCTTACTAGGTAGAGGTTTTTTTAATTTATATAAAATGTGTATTGTATATATGACAAGAAGATAAATTTTCTTATTTTTCAGCTATTTGCATCAAAAAAAATCTTATATGCAGGTCAGGCAGTTGGGGTTATTGTAGCTAAAACACAAAAACTTGCGGATATTGCTGCTGAAAAAGTCATTATTATCTACAGCAACAAACAAAAGCCTATCACTAATGTTAGAGACGTCATTAGAGCTGGGGATACATCCAGAATAATACCAACATACGAAAAAGAAGCCACCGAAAGAAAAGGTATTTTTTGTTTTGTAATCCAGGTTTACTTTTTCATTTAATTTTTTTTTGACAAAGAAAATCATATTTATTGGAGAAACTTCATAGTTTATAAGAGCTTGCCTTATTCAAGGTTTGTTTTTTCACATAAATTGAATTAATAAGTTATTATAGCATTTTTCACTAAGGATTGAAGTGTCACTTTTTATATGAACTAAATGACTAAGAACTAAAAATCTACTAAGAAGTTCCTATGATTAAGAGGCAAGCCATAAAGTTGTGCTATAGGGAAATTATAAAAGATAACTGAAAGAGAATCTACTATATCAAAATTAGAGTTAAAAAAACTCTTATATAAAATTAGAGCTTTCCCTATACATTGCTTTAGAATTATGATGTTTTTTGTTATTACCATTTATTCACTGTGGTATACTTTCAGCAAGGTTTTTTGTGTGATTTGGCAAGTTTGACCCAAACTCAACTCAAAAATTTTTTCCACCTGGGAAAATGTTAAAAATTTAGCCTACTCATTATGTGACATCAGTTAGGCTACTCTTTATGCATCTCCCTCCACATGTATAAGTTTTATGCTTCAGAAAACCCAAAATGGGTCTTATCACAATTTCTATCTGTCTCTAATGCTAACATAGTCTTTTAGTCACACTTATTCGCAAAAACGAGAGCACTCATAGTTATCAAACTGACCCAGGCACTATGAAAATAAAGAAACGACCCTCAAAAACCCAGTTTTGAGCAATATATGAGACATATCTGCTCTAAGTTTCACAGAACATCTATAAAAGCGATCTATAAAGTGAATATGTCATATTAACTTAACAAAATGTATTATGTTGTTATTATGTATTATGTTATATAATCATGAAGATCTATTGATTTAATTGAAAAAACAATCATCAGCTATCAAATTAAAATCAATATTAGGTTGTTTACATTGATCATTGATTTTAAACCTATATTAAAACTATAGTATAAGTACTGTATAAAAGTAACAAATTTTAACACATTTTATAATCATCTAATTGAGAATTAATGAAATATAATTGAGCTGACAATTTATTTTTTCTTTGAATTTTTTTGATTAAAAATTTAGTGTTATTTATATTTTTATTGCAGACATTTCCATTATTATGTAAAACAAAGACTAGTCCGCGTGTGTTTTATGTATACGTGACTAGTGGACGTATTTGGTTTCTTTTGTGTGTAATGGTTAGTAAATGGTTTGTTTGTAATTTTTTTTACTGCTTTAAACTTTTATGTTTTCAGCTTTATACCGGTTTGGTCCGGATTGTATGTTAATTGTGCTATCTTTTAGATATTAGTTCACCTAAGGACGGGATCAGATTCCAGATCCCGAAACGACGTTAAACTTTGTTTTACATAAAATCGTGATGGAAAATTTCTGCAATAATAATCTAAATAACTTCACTCCACCATCATCAATAATGATTTCCAAACAAAGAATAAAAATTTAGGTTTATATTTTGTCCTGGTAATAAGTAAAATGGTTCTCAACACTTGTTTTATGTTTCATATAAACCGTACAAAGGATGGGCTGAACTACTACTAATGTAATAAAGATACTATTACACAAAAAAATATTGCATAGCTTGTTAAACTTTACAAGATTACTTCCAAACAACCTTTCATGTATCCTTGCCATTCAGTAACACGTGCAAGATATTTTCTAATGCTAACTTATATTATTATGAAAGCTTTCAAAGAGACTATGATTGTTTATAAACAAAATGTACCCTATATTTATATATTTAAGCACATTATTGTAGTAAAGTAAAGTTTCGTGTCACCTTCTGGCCAAGGTCTAATGTTAGAGTTTTCAGGTCGCACTACGGCCTCTAACGTGACCTAACAACTACTTATGTAGCCGGGACCAACGGCTTAACGTGCCTTCCGAAGCACGGTGGCAGTCTGAGAATCTAAATTTCATGTGTCATGACCAGGAATTGAACGCGGTTTTTTTGGGTGGTAGGCCAGTACTCTACCCACTCAGCTATGACTGCCACATTATTGTAGTATTTTTATTTACATTCTAGATGATGTCAAGAAGGTAGTGAGGGGTGAATTCAATATAGGGACCCAGTATCACTTTACTATGGAGACAATATCGTGTGTGGTGGTGCCCGTGGAGGGAGAGCTGGATGTCTGGAGCACTTCCCATTGGCCCAACCAGGTCCAGGAGGCCATTGCTCTTATACTCAACATCCCTGAAAACAAGTTGGTAACATATTACTAACACATAGTATACACTTGTCCTATAACATACTACTACAAATTCACCACACAATAAATACAACTTAATTTTGACTTTTCCAACATTTTCTTCTACTGATATTTGCTGCCTCCGCCAGACTTTCTCAGGCTCTTTGGTTGGACCTGGTCACTCTACTTAGCCTATTTATTTAATTGGTATCTTATTTCTCTGAACAATCTGATGCAGTCTGAAATAGCTACGAAACTTGTAATCTTCAGTTATTTTCCAATGGAATAAAATATAATTAATTGCTTTGAATATAATATAACTTTTAAATTTCTAGTACATGTTACTTAGATTTTTTGAGGTGTCAAAGTATATAAATGTCAAACTGTAGAAAGTCAGTGATGTAGTGGAGCCGGAGCGGTCCGGAGCGACGCTCCGGCACGGCTCATGCAGCCGTAACTCGGACTTTTATACTTGTACTTTGCCTTTTTATAGAGTGATAGGTAAGTGAGTCGCTCGCATCATCTCATGATCAACACGCAATATCGAGGCAATTTTAGGCGTTTCACATGAACCCTAACCTAAAAACATTGTAACACCAGAATCAGACACTAGGGCTTACTTAAAGACCATATATATCTTTTTATGGTATCTAGTTTTTTTTTTAATTAAAAAATATATTAAATTTTTCAACAAACTTGAGGCTGATTAAGAATTGTTGAGATTTTTTGTATTTTCAGACATCAACCATTTATATCCTATTAATTTGAATCTCCGTTTTAGATATTTATTTCAACACACCCTCTTCCTATAGAACAGCCTTTAATTCCGATGAAGTTGCGGTGATTTTTACAAAATAAAATTGGAGGATTTTCCTCCTCCGTATTATGTGGTGGGTAAACTCATTTACAAATATGTTCTTCTTCCTTGACCTCCAGTTTGGGTTGAAAAAGAAAGCGAACCCTTACTAAAAAGAAACAGTTTGCCTTCGACTGCAATACTTTGCACGAATACAACAGATACTCCAGGCGCATCACTAGTCACTAGTCGTTTTAGCAAAATTAAACTTTGATTTATGTAATTCTTTTTGAAATAGATAAAATCATTTTACACAATTCTTCGCGTTTGACCACGCAATGACCTTCCTGAGGAACTTGCAGACTTTGACTACCCATCACCCCTCCCCTCAAATAATAATGGCCTTCCTGGGAATGGCCGATATGCCACATACCGCTCCGGCACAGCTTTTTTTAGCGCTACACCACTGTAGAAAGTATTTATGTAAAATATAGCTTTTAATGGTATCAAATTCAGTCCTGGCACACATTTTCAAACCAATCACCAGTGGTTGGACATACATATTGGATTCACTGTGTACAAATTTTCAGTCCTGTTCTACATCTATCAGTCCTATTTAACACTTATAATTTCATATCCGTCAAAACGTATGAACCTTATCATTTTATCTGACAACCACAAAAACACAAAATAAAATAGTTTCAATACAGTAGCGATGAATGTTTTAATGAACAAAGATGTATCTAATGTCCACAGTAACTATAACCCCATTGAGCTAATAGTCAACAATAACTTTCAACATAGGGCTCAAAAAAGGGTGGAGGGAGGTGGAAAGACACAACAAAAAATGTTTGGATATCGGGGATGTCCACAAAAACTAAAAGCGAGTTCTAGTTGTTGGTCCTGAATTGTGGATAGTTTTAAACAATGGGCGGTGGATAGCGGTGAATGGATGACCTGGTGTGGATTGAGATCTGCAATATTCAATATTTCATTCGCTTAGATCAGCCTCATAATTAGACCATTTTAATAAAGAGATAAAATTGTAGTTTGGATCCAACTTTGAACTGTAGGTCGTTAACCCGTGAGGGGTCGCGTCAAAAAAGTTACGTCAAGGGTCGCGCAAGTTGGATCCCACCGAGCAAGAAAAAAGCTTACAAAAGTATTATAAACATATGTTTTATTAAAGAAATGCTACAGATCGAGCATATTCATATATTATACCATTGTAGAGTAGTATCTTTAGTTTAAAATATATGAAATACATTTTTTTAATGTATCCTGTTAAGAGACTACTATATTTCTAAATCTAAACAAATAAATTTTATTAGAATGGTCAACATTAATATTTACACACAATTTTAAGTAAATGAAAATAAATGAATAACAATAATTAGTAATATTATGAGGTAAATACGAGAATTGATTATTAGAGCAACAAAATCTCAAGTCGTCAAAGTCTTTTAGTCTTCGCTGTCCTCTCTAGTGGGAGGTTGGTCTTCTGCATAGCTCAAGCCAATGAAAATATTGAAAATTGATCGCTCCCTGCATGTTAATGTTTTCTTACTCTTTCAATTAGTTTTTAACAAAAATATATGATACCAAATTCCTGTCAGTGGTCGACACAGGAGATTTGTCAACAAAAGGTTCTCATCTTCTCGTTCAATCGCACCTGGATTTCATAGGTTTGCTCCTTCAAGGTTTACGTCTTTGTTAACACTAAATAAATAATAAATAATTACGATGTGTTTCCTCCTCTCTGAGATCTATATTGGCATGTAAAAGTCAATAAAGCACTTCAATATCTCTGGATAAAACAACAATATCCCACTAACATCATCAGTCGTGCACGGTGGAATCCACCGGTATACGCCGAAAATGGACTCCAGACAAAAACTGACGCACAGAAAAGAGGTGGAGAATAGTAAAGTGGCCAGTATACAAGTACATATGAAGGTATAGGAAGGGAGAAAACTCACGACCTTGATACTCGAGAGATATTAAACAAAAACATCCGACCCGCTCACGGGTTAAGATGCCATTGGCAGTTGAGCTATTAATTAGCAGTCCTTTCTGTGGAACTTGTCGGCTTTAGTCAGTAATAAGACTACAAGATCATACAACAATCATCTTACACTCATTTCTCATTCATACTTGGCTTAAATAGCCTACCTGAGTAGGTAACCAGTAGTTAAGGTAATAGAAAAGACTCTCCAGAGTAAACATAATTTACTGATGTTCCTCTGTAACAGGATCAACACCAAGGTACGCCGGCTGGGAGGTGGTTACGGCCAAAAGATCACTCGTCCGAACCTGTTGGCGGGGGCATGTGCTCTGGTGGCTTATCTGATGAAGAGACCGGTCCGCTCTGTAACAAAGCTGGAAACTGTCATGGAGGGGATCGGCAAGCGCTGGCCATGCTTTTTTAAATATGAGGTAGCTATAGATGATATCCAAGCGTTTATTGAATTTGAATTAACTAAACATGGTTTTGAGGTTGTTTATTTTAAGGGGTATATAAGATATCTAAAGTAAATATTAATAGCCTTGAGATACATGGTATTTGATGTAAGATGACTATTGTATATATATATATATATATATATATATATATATATTACATCACATATATTTAGGGTATTTCCCTAGGACAGGTTATAATAGAATAAAATTTGTACATTCATAATATTAGTGAATATTAACTTAAACATTTTAAAAATAAAGTATAACCAATTCATTAAATATATACAAACATTTAAAAGAAAATATATAAAATGCTTATAGTGAACAGAATCAATCTTGTCTGAAACTAGAAAAAATTAATTTAAGGAAAAAGTCAAAGATGAGTCAGTTAGGTCAAGAAGTTAATTGTTTATCCACACTGTAGAATCATCTGTTGTTTAAGAAATTTTGTTACCGTACTTCAGTCTTGATCTTAATTACATTTTAAATTTTATGAATAATAGTGGATTGCAAGAAGGTTATATTAATTCCATCTAGATATATTTTCACCATTAATAGTTGAACCATTTACTAACTCGTTGACAAAGTTACAGTTGGTAACTGTGGTATATTACTAATTTTACCTCACTGAATTTTTAAGTTTCAAATTTAAATTCAACCCACACTCAACACTGTTAACCCTTTGCCCCTATAAAAACAAAATCATCCAATGTATTAATCTAGCTGAAATGTAGAAGTGAACATTGAACATGGGAATATGATAGAAGGAATATCCTATAAGTCATTATTACATTCATGTCTTTGCTCATTTTCCCTAACTCTCCTAATTAAATTGCTTAAAAAATAATTTACTCTTCAATACAGTACCTATGTTACTTCATCAGATTTCTGTATTAACCGCTTAAAATTGAATTGCAAAATCTTCAGACATTCTTAACAATGCTTGTGAATCTAACTGAGGCATCTATTACGATAATGTTTGCCAGTAAATTTTCATTTTTTATTTTGTCAGATTGGTAGAAAACTCACCCACTTCTCGAAGTTTTAATGTAAATAGATTTTTATAGAGGCAAAATTATTTTATTTGCCTCTATTTTGATAGTCTGGAACTATGATAATTTAAATACTTTAATCAACTATACTATACTGTACTCATTTACCAACTATACAATTGTTTTAAGGTGGGAGTAAATGATGAAGGTGAAATACAATATCTGACAAGTAACATGTTCAATGATGCGGGATCCGCATCGAATGATGGAGTTGGAGACTTTGCGTTGCCGGCACTCACCAACGTATATGAGCCTAGTACCTGGGCCACTAAACTGTACAATGTGAAAACAGATAAGTCCAGTACCGTGTGGACTAGAGCTCCAGGTAAAACAATACTTACTCCATTTGTTATATATAGGTAAAATGGTAACCACAGAGACAGTAGACAGTATTCAACAATTTAAAGTGTGAATCACTTACATGAACTCTGTATTTAAAGAATGGTCCAAGTTCTTTTACGTGAGTCAAAGTATTGGCTGTGTTTGGCACCACCATTTCTCCGTCTTTTGTAGGTGATCTAGCGATCTCCCAATACTTCTCAGTGAATGTGTGAGTTATCAGTCTGACGCTAACGCTTGGTCTAGCGCAAGACTTGTCATATATCGTTTGAAAATAATTTTTTTATTTTTTAATTCATAAGTATTTTGAGTCAGGCATTTTTTTAAATTCTTATTTACCATTCCAAAAACTTGAATCATCGAAAATGAGCTTTGAATCATACACAATTTTTAGTATTTTTTGAATATACAGAATGTTCATTAAAGTCGGGGACAAACTTCGAGGGACGATAGCACTCATCAAAATAGACAAAAAATGTCTCAAAAAACATATGTCGAAAAATCCTTTGTTTAGCCGCTAGACGCTATTTTGTATTTTTATAAAAATCGTTATATCTCAAGGACTGTTTAAGCTGTGGAAACTAAACTTTGCACACATCTTTATTGGCCAAAGAGAAGGATATTCTCAAAGTAGAATTTGGTTTACTTTTATTTTTCAAAAAGGGCGGAGGTTAAAAATCTTTTATTTTAAATAACAACAAAACCATTAACTGTATAAAATTTTAACAAGATAAAATAAAGATTGTAATTTTAATTTTAAGTCTTACAATATTTTATTTAACGGAATCCATCTACGGATAAATGAAAAAATGCACTTTTAACCTGGGATCACTCACGTGATTTATAGTTGCACGACCACTCACGTGTTAGATTTTATCGAACAATGGTATACGTGGTAAATAAATGACACTTAGTTAAATTGAATGTTTATTACAATAAAAGAATAAAACTAATTATGAACAAGTTTTTTGTCACAAAATACATATTAGTTTGCTACATAATATTAAGGAGTAAGTAAAAATAGTACAAGATATTCAAGATCTGGAACTGAATTGAAAACCTAAAATTAGATCTTTCTCTAGGTCTTCTACAGCATGACATTTATGACAACTGAGAACTACATTAGCTGTTTTTTCCTTGCAAATGGGTTTTTCACAAGCATTGCACCCATATTGTGTCAATCTGTTTTTTCGGAGAGGACAGAAGGCACATCTTGGCTTCACGTCATCACGACGCGCCGCAGTTTCTGGATTCTGTAGGAGCTGGGCAGCTTGTCTTATCCTTTGTTTGAGGAACACAGAAAAGCTTGGCAGGATTTCTCTTCTCACAAGTTTTGGACAGCTCAGTTAGGAATTTTCTTCTAGACATTTGCTGGTTAGTGTTAGCAACAATGCACCAATGTTCAGCAGATATAAAACAATGTTAGTAGCCACTTATTACTGATTCTGAACACACTGTACTCACTCTTCAAGCGGTCATCAATATATACCCCCCCCTTTGGTCAAGTTATAAAACGTTATGACCTCCGGTTTACACTGATCTCCAGTACTTTCATCAATGGTACCATCTTTATGTAGAGTGGAGATCAATAGCACATTTTCCTCTTCTTAGGGAATGTTGGAGCCAAAAAGATAGTTGTTTGGTCTTTTGCAAAAAAAACGTGCTGCTCTGAACTTGAGGACCTTTAATTTCTTTTACCAGAGAAGGCAATACAGGCTTGTTTTTGTGGATCTTACCAACTACAGTTAGTCTGTGGTTAGCGTACAAATCATTTGCAAGTGGTACTTGTTATATATATGTATGATGTTATATGTACAACTCTGTGTGCAATGTTCTGTTAACTCTATGGAATGAAGCATCTTGTCCAACGGCATTCATTAAATGGCTTCCATCAAACGTGTTGCGTTATTATTAAAGCGACCTTATATAACAGTACTCCAGTGAAATAATTGTCCATTGTAAAGTTTATGCAAGAGTTATTACAGTAGAACTTGGATAATTCGAACCTCAAGGGAGCAGAAAAAAATTCGAATCATCCAAAAATTCAAATTAGAAATTTTTTGCGGTTGAAATAAACAGTCAAACATCATATTTTAACATTTTTTATTAAAAAAAGTTATGTTAATGAAGATATTATTGATTAAAAATCCTAATTTTTGTTAAATGTCGATAATGTGTTTGAAGAGATCCCGAAACTTTAGCTATTTCAAACTTTTTATTAAATCCCTTCTCTACCTCCTTGATTGCCGCTATTTATTCTTGCAACGTCAGAGATTTGTAGGTTCGCTTTGACGAAGCTAACCAGTTCATACACACGACGTGTTAACATGAATGCAGACAAAGTCACAAATGCCAACACGAAACAAAGATGACGAATATCGGAATAAACCACCATCAATGATAGACACAGTACTGAGCTGCGCCGGCGCCGCTCAGACTAGAGATGTCAATGTTGTGATTTATGAGCAGTAGTGGACTGTTGAGGGGGAAGGGTATCATGTGACCAGTCAAAAGCAGGTGTACGTGCTGTGAGAAGGGTTGGCGGGGGGTGGGGGCTTGATCTACCTAAAAATAGTCTACGGAAGCCCGAACGTCGTTTCCTGGAAAATTGCATACAATGACTTGTTCTATTTATAGATTTACGCTGCAAAAAATTTGAATTATCCAAAAAACTATTCGAATTAACCAAGATATTTTAACATTGTTTTTATATAAAATTCTAGGGACTAAGTCAAAACTTTGAAATAAAGAAGTTTTCGAATTACAGAAGTTCGAATTATCCACGTTCCACTGTAATTGGTTCGATCATTCTTTTGACATGATCATTGATTTGACCCACAGGCTGTTTACCGGCGCACACTTCAAGATTACAAGTATAAAAGTTATGAGCATCAACAAGGGCATAAATCTTGCTCCATATTTCGCTGGCTTGTTGGGGATGTACTGCCGAAACTTACAACAGTCATGAAATATGCATCAAGCATTTCGTGTATCGTCTTATATTCACCAACTGAATAAGAAGTTTGACATATTTTTACAAAATCATCAATGAGTTGTCGCATTGCTGCCAAGTTGTCGTTGTGTTGATTCCTGGTAGCTTTATCGTCAAATCTGAGAGCCTGAAGTAAAGTTTGAAATCGTCTCTTTGACATATAACTAAAAAATCAGGAGCAGTAGGCCTACCATCAGTTGCCCAAAGTCTGTCAACATTAAGTTGGTTAGCCTTTTTCACACCTAACAAATAAAGTACTCCTAATAAGGCTTATATTACATCTGAGTCAGTTTTAGGGCAATCCCTCACACTTCCTGTGTAGGACTGGCTCATCACAGTAAAGTTGCTGGTTCGTGTAATTAGCTAGTTTATCAATAACATGGTCAGGGGAAAAAGCTTCCAAGAATCGATTATATTGATCCAATGATTTTTGTATTACCTGACTTCAGGTAATTGAGAAACTATGTTTTGTCTAGAAACTCTTGTGGCTCTAGTTATTGGTTCAGTAGAGTCCAATTAGTAATTTTGTCTTTTCAACAAACTG
The DNA here is from genome assembly GCA_023375725.1 of Nephotettix cincticeps. Taxonomy (NCBI): domain Eukaryota; kingdom Metazoa; phylum Arthropoda; class Insecta; order Hemiptera; family Cicadellidae; genus Nephotettix; species Nephotettix cincticeps. Next base: position 85,332,889 of record CM041789.1, read on the forward strand.
AAGGAATATGTATAGCCTGCATTACCTGAGTGACATTTGATGGTCCAGGTTGGAGGTCCGGTTGTGGCCTAGGGTCCTGTTGTGGCTGTAGTTGTAGGCCAAGCTGGAGGTCCGGTTGTGGCCTAGGGTCCTGTTGTGGCTGTAGTTGTAGGCCAAGCTGGAGGTCCGGTTGTGTCACAATATTGCCCACGTAAACTATTTCGTCATCCTCACCTCCCGACTGTTCTGTTTCATTATTATGATCACCTAATTCACATTCGCCATCACTGTCAGAACGAGTTCCTTTGGGATCACCAACGAGAATTTCAGCTCAATCGTAATCTTCTTCCAACCATAACAAAATACGAAATACATTTGTTCGGGGATCCATGTGGACTAAATCAAAAGAAAGAGTAAAAAAATAAACTTCGATAAAAATAAAAATCAAGCTAAACAAAAGGGTTGTATGAAAAACTAGTGTGCGGTTTTAAATGTCTAGATTATATTTCTTTAAACAAGGGAGAGTACTTGCCCGTGTTTTAATCCTACTATATAGGCCGGCATGTTGCTGTTTACCCCCTTCCCAACTATCCCCTCCATACCACCTTTACAAGGTAACCACTAAATATTGCTTCAAAATATGTCAAGAAGGCAATGTGTGAGTTTCATTGTCATAAGAATAACGAATTTGATTAATAAGAAAAAAGCGTAAATGTTGGATTTTTTATAACAGCGCGAGTGATCCCGGGTTAATGTTAGCTTACAGAACCTATGCGCCACCACCGCGTGGTTGTGGCAAAGAAGCGTTGTGTCAGCTGATCGACCGCCGCTTCTTCGCCACGGACGTGCGATGGTGGCGCATGGGCTCTGTAAGCTTAAAAGTTCATTTTCACGCTTATCCGCTGATGGATTTCGTTATATAAAGTATCATTAGATTTGAAATTACAATTACCATTTGTTTACATCTTAACCGCCGCCATTTTGGAAACATAAAAGCAAACTATATTATACTTTGAGAATATTTTTCTCTTAATAAAGATGCGTCCAATGTTTAGTTCTTGTAGCTTAAGTAGTTCTTGAGATATATATGTTTTTGTAAAAAATACAAAATGGCGTCTAGCGGCAAAACGAAGGAGTTTTCTACATATATTTATGGGCTATTTTTTGTTTATTTTGATGAGTACTATCGTCCTTTCGAAGTTTGTACCTGACTTTAATTAAAACCCTGTGTAATGTTAAGGACCACAAGAAATATTCTAATTGAAGAAGATTTTGAATCAAAGAAGGTTAAGTTATCAAAGTTCCACAGTATAAATGTGGTGTAGTTAAATAAGAGCAAAGGATAGATTGAAGTGTTTAAAATGGGATCCATGCAATAGCCTGATATAACAATCGTGCGATAGCATTTTTCTCGTTATTCCTCCATGAATTCTCTCTGAAAATACAAAGCTGCTAAACTATATAGAAATCAAGAAGGTAGATAAAATAAATAAAATATATTTAAATTTTTTTTATTGGCTAAAGCCAAGCTAAATTATTTTACTACTTTACTAAATGTGCTAATATACCTATGAGATATGTATCTAAACAATTGCAACAAAATATTGCAGAAATATTGTTTCTATTACATTAATTGTTTATTATTATATTATTATAATTATGATTATTCTTCCTCAGCCGTAATTTTAATTTGGAAAAACTTCTTTTTGATGATTAACTGTCTAAAATATTCTTTCTTACAAGTTACACTATCCAAGATTTTATGTTGACAAATTCAGCTTAACTTGCAAGTCTCCTGTTTTGCTAGGAACTCTGGAGGCAGTGACGATGGCTGAGGAGATCTTGGAACACCTTGCTCATGAGCTAGGTCGAGACCCACTGGATGTACGAATTGCCAATATCGACAAAAAATCTCCAGTGTTGGATCTCATAAAAAATCTGAGGCAGAAATCTGACTATGATTCTCGTAAAGTTGCTGTATGTTACTTTAATGAGGTAAAAAAACTTATTTATCCATTTACCTCTTTATTCATTCAATTTTAGAAAATTTCCCATAGGGAAGAAACTATTACTGTAGGTCTCATAGCAAACCTTAAGCCCGGGGACAATGTTATTTTTTCGTTTTTAGGTACGGTTCCCCAGAAGCAAAAACAATAGGTGTTAAAATTTATTTATATAGATGTATATATAAAGTATATACATAAAAATTAATATATTAATTAAATATTATTATTAATTAAAAATTAATATAAATATATATATATATATACATAATAATGTATATACATATTACGAAACAAAGCAATACGAAAAACATTCCAATATACAAATTTCAAAGTCAGCTACAGGACTAGAATTAACATGATAAAACGATTTGCCAACAAGAAAACTAACAAAAATGTTGTACTAACTTGTACACTCAATCAGGAATATACAACAAAATTACATTTAAAGGTTGTCCCAAAATATTATATCAGGCAAACAGGACGAAATTCAAATGTAGATACAAAAAACACTTACAAGCAATTAAATCTAGTAATCAAAATTTTCCAAACATCAAAATTTGCAGATCACATACTAAGAACAGACCACACTTATTGAAAATTAGAAGATAATTTAAAAATTCTATCAGTTGAAATAAAAGGAAAAAATGAAACAATCAAAGAGATAATAATGTGAAAATTTTAAAGTATACTCTAACTAATAACACCTCATACTACATCAAGAAAAAACATATGACTTAACAAAATACTACACTGTTTACATATATTTTGCTTTTATAGTTAAACAGTGTGATCATGGGGTAATCCTCCGATACACGTGTCAGAAAAATAAAATGGAAAAAGAGTACTTTGGCATTATTTATTTTGTAATTATATTATTAGCCCTAATAAGTGAACGATCACGAAATTATATATATATATATATGTATGTGTGTGTGTGTGTGTGTGTGTGTAAATTCCTACATTTGCTCAGACGAGTTCGTAAATCAGACATATCGGTAAATCAGAACGGGTGGTATGGGCGGGTTTTGTACTCTAAAATTTTTTTTTGCGTTTTTCGTATGTAATTTAAAAATTCTCTAATTTTTATCTTGTACCATTAGAATCAACTTATTTGGTACTTGGTATTTGACTTCAAAGCTATTTAGGTTGGTAGCACTGATTTTGTCTGTCAAACTTGGCACAGTTCACAGGTTCCCATGAGTTTTTGAGATCTATCAGCCATTGGATGCCCAGTTAGCACTATATTGTCCCTTGCGACCAAAAGGGGCGTTTTCCTACCAACACAGTATGTTAACTCCGTTATTAAGTTAACTGTATTGCCACAACAATGACAAACTACTGGTTGCATTGAAATTGAAAAAATGAGTGTGCAACTAGCCACTAACCACTGAGGTAGGAAGACAGTCTCATTTGTTCTCAATGTACTCAATGTTGAGGAGAGGGGATGAAGCTTGTTGAGTGAACGCGTGTTCGTTTCGGCTCCGTGGTTTTTGCTCTTTTTATACAGTTTTATTGCCATATTTCGCTGTGTAATTTGTACCCACGGATAGATGAAAAACTCCTCAATCTTAAAATAAACTCCAATTTCGTGAACATTGAGCCATTTAATTTCGATCAACGAAAATCTGTTTAATGTTCCGGTCTCCGCCGCATCTGCGTTCCGGTGCAAAGGTTAAACCAGTGCCGTTGTCCAACTCCCACGCGGATAAGTTCAAAGTCGAGCGTTCACTATCTGCTCCGTCATCGACGAACGATACTGCAGCGATGTCCAAGACTGACGTCATTGACCCTGCCTTCATTGAGACCTGCGTCACCAACTATCTCGCAGGCGGCAGTGTGCTTGACGCCCTCGTCACTAGGCTGGCTGACAAGATGAAGGAGGTGGTAGAAACAGCTGTGCGAGCCGCCATGACAGCCGCTAACGAAGAGCTGGCCAGTCTTCGCAGCGAGGTGACAAAATTGTCGGACAAGCTGCAGGGAGTGGAGGAGAGGCTGGATGAGAGAACGGACGATCTCGAACAGTATCAGAGGCGAAACAACATCAGGATATTCGGCATCGAGGAGACTGCGGGCGAGGACACGGACGAGCTGGTCATGCGAGTGTGCGCGGAGAACCTGTCGGTGACGCTTCCCGAGACTGCTGTTTGTAGATCGCACAGAGTCGGGAAACAGCCCGGGCCATCACCTGACGGGCGAAGACGACATAGACCTATCATCGTCCGCTTCACGAGCTACTGGGACCGTCGACGGGTGTTCGACGCAAAGAAGAACCTCAAAGGGACCGGAATCGTCATCAAGGAGGACCTGACGGCACGACGATTGGAGGTGCTCCAGAAGGCGGCGTCGATCCACGGACCAAGAAATACGTGGACCCGAGATGGCAGGGTGATGTGGGTGGACCGCGCAGGCAACAGAGGCGTCGCAACCCGGCTGGCGGACGTGACACCTTCGCGCGACTCGGCTGTCCAGACCAAGTAAATACACATCTATGTTAAATATTTATTTACATTTATAAATTACTAAGCTTTTAATATTTTATTTTTTCTAATTTTTTCATTTCTTTATTATTAATACCATTTTATTTTATTTATAATATAATTGTTTTATACATTATTATTTCATTTCATTTATTTTGTTCTCGTACATTTTAATTTAAATATTGGGATTTATTTTGATTTATTATTATTATTCTAATTTTTATTATCGTGTGTAAGAGAATCAAAGGTAAACACCAATTTATATTCATTTATTTTTTGTTTTGTTCACAAGAATAATTTAAGTTATGGAAGCAATGTATTCTATACTAATTATATATTATATGTCTGTATATTTCATGATTTTTTTTAAATTTATATTATTTTGTTAGGAGCCGAATTACGTGTTTATTTAAATAGATTTTAATAATGTTGGAATCAACAACAAATAATGTTAGGCATGATTATTTATCGTTTGTTACAAGCTTGTATGTCCGTGGAATGTATGTGTGTGTGAGTGAGCCTGCTACAGCTACGCCGGTGCGCGTTCTCGGCGCCATGCCGCTGGTCGGTGCCGCGGGTCCAGGATAGCGGGCCTGCGCAGCGCCGCCTCAGCCAACCCTCTTCCCCCGCCGACTGATAACGCAACAATCCTCTCTGATAACCTCGCTTCTTTTTCTAAACAATTTAAAGCCGCTCATATTAATGTTCAGTCACTCAGTAAACATATTGACGAAGTCAGAGCAATTTTTCGGCCTCAAAATTTTGAAATTATTGCTCTTTCAGAAACATGGTTAAAACCTAGTATTTCGTCCGGATTTGTTACACTGCCTGGCTATTCAATTATTAGAAATGACCGTTTGGGCAAGAATGGAGGTGGGGTCGCCGCCTATGTTGCAAGCTAGGCAGTTGTATTTATCTCCGGGTGAGTACTCGGCAAAACCTGAATTCATTTTTCTTGAAATTGGCTTGTCTGTCTGGGATGTCATTCTTGTAGGGATTTGTTATCGCCCTCCTGGGGTCGGACATCTGGCAGACTTTGAAAACATGCTCTTGCGCCTCATGCCAGGCTATAGTCGTGTCTTGATTATGGGCGACTTCAACTGTGACTTACTTAGACCGGAACGTTTTGATTACCGCCAACTGACAAACATGTTTGAATCATGCAACATGACAATACTTCCACTGGATCCAACACATCGCATTGGTGAAGCCGAAACCTTGTTAGACCTTATTATTATTAGTGATCCTCAAATTTCTCTTCACCACGGGCAACTTCCAGTACCTGCTATTTCCCATCATGATCTTATTTACTGTGCCCTTACTGTGAGAGCTCCAAAAATTAAGCAGAAAATCATCAAGTTCAGAAATTTCCGCAATTTTAATGAAATGGAATTTTTGTCTGATTTCCATTCAATACCGTGGGACTCCATACAATCACTGGAGTCAGTCAATGATATGGTAAATTCTCTGAATAGCACAATTTTGAATCTTTACGATAAGCACGCCCCGATTGTAACACGTAGAATCAACAAAAAGCATCCGGTCCCCTGGATTTCAAACGAGATCCTCGGGTTGATGGCTCGTCGCGACTCTGTTTATCGTAGGGCAAGGAGGACTAGAGATCCGTTGCTTATGGCACAATATCGCCAGTTGCGTAATCAAGTTAAACAGCAACTTCGTAATTCCAGACTTCGTTACATTCACAATTTGTTTTTCGACAGTAAACAATCATCATCCGCTCTTTGGCGTAAGGTAAAAAGTTTAGGCATCGGTAAGCAAGTAAACTCTCGCCCAATATCTTTGTCATTAAATGATTTAAATGACCACTTTCTTTCAATTTCTTCTTCTACCGATAGTTTAGCCGTTCAAAATCACTTAACTGAGCTCAATTTTCAAAGTAGTTTGATTAACGTACACCCTCAGTTCAATTTCAGACCAATATTACAAATTGATGTTCTGAGGGCCATCCGACGCATTACGTCAAATGCTACGGGATCTGACAAAATTTCAATTTCTTTAATCAAACGAATTATTTACGCTCTTCTTCCCACATTGACTTATATTTTCAATGTCTCATTAAAAAACGGTATATTCCCAGAAATATGGAAGTTTGCCCTTGTCCATCCTCTAAATAAGATCTCATCCCCAACTTGCCCACAAGATTACCGACCAATTAGCATTCTTCCTGCTCTTTCAAAAGCCCTTGAACGAATAGTTCATTCTCAAATATCTGACTTTCTTTCGGAAAAATAACATCTTAAATTCATTTCAATCCGGTTTCAGGAAATTCCACAGTACTGAAACAGCCTTATTAAAGATCACCGATGATATCCGTCTGGCTATGGATCAGAGTCAATGTACAGTTCTGACTTTATTCGATTTTAGTAAAGCTTTCGATACAGTAAATCATGATATTTTACTTGCTAAACTAAAAATTATAGGATTTTCAGAAGCCTCACTTTCTTGGATGAGATCATACCTTCACGGCCGTAAGCAATGTGTGTGTAACGACCAACTAACTTCGGATTGGAAAACTGTATCCTGTGGTGTTCCACAGGGTTCAATTCTTGGTCCTCTACTGTTTACTATTTACACAAATGACATTTCCACAGTCCTACGCCATTCGAAGTTTCATTCTTATGCTGACGATTTACAAATCTATGCTCATTTTAAAGTCAGTGAACTGAATGAAACCATCACTCAAACTAATCACGACATTGACAAGATTGTTCTTTGGGCGGCCAAAAATGGTCTCAGACTAAATCCTGACAAAACTAAACCAATCATCCTTGGACACTCACGCTTACTTCACAAAATTGACACAAACACCGCCCCCAGGATAACTGTTAACGGGACAACTATACCTTACTGTGACAAAGTAAAAAGCCTGGGGTTGACTATTTGCAAAACACTGGACTGGACAGACACAGTGGTGAATACTTGTAAAAAGGTGTTCGCTGCTGTCCACACTCTGAAAAAAATGCAGCGAATTTTACCATTCCACATTAGACTTCTTCTAATAAAATCACTTGTCTTTCCACATTTCAGTTACTGCAACTCTGTAATTAATGACATGACTGTAGTCTTGCAAACAAAATTACAATGTACTCAAAATTATTGCATTCGTTTTCTGTTCAATCTTCGCCGAGACGATCGTGTTACACCTTATTACATTCAATCTTCTCTTTTAAAGCTCTCTGAATTAAGGGAGATGCGAATCGTCCAAATTACTCATTCTGTTGTCAATCTTGGATTTCCGCGTTATCTGGGTGCTAATTTTGAATTAATGGGTGGGGGAGGTGCAAGAAACACCCGCTCTGGCTCGTCAACTCTTCGTATTCCTCGACACAAAACCACGGTGTTTAATCGTTCTTTCACAGTAACTGCTTGCCGGTTGTGGAACTCATTACCTCAAAATATAAAATCAATAGACACTCGTTCACGGCTGACGGTGGCGTTGAAACAGTACTATCTCGACCGGATGACAAAGGTGTGGCAGGAGGGCGTGCGTTAGGCCTGGGTGTAGCGGGCAAAGGGTGATTGTGTGAGTGTGTGTTATTAGTATTTTAGTTTCTGTTAATATTTTAATTTGTATTTGAAGTTTATAAATATTATTTTCTTTTAGTTTACTTTAAACCTAATGTTATTTTATTTTATATTTCATTATTATTACTGACATGAATGTTATTATTATATTATTGAGGTTAATTGTAAGAGAGGACCATGTGGTCCTAAATTCGCCTCAAAATAAAGAAGTATTTTCATTCATTCATTCATTCATTCATTCATTCATTCATTCAATGTAACCAGAGTAGTTGGTCATTATTGCAGCGATACAGTTAACATTTATACTGATTATGCTGCGAACATACACTGCAGGTAGGAAAACGCCAGATATATATATATATATATATATATATTTATTTATTTATAAACTCTGATTATTAAAATCGGGAAATAAAAAAAAGTTGTAAAAAGAAAAAACCACAAAAGAATAGTTTTTAGAAATTCAGGGTTGTCTTACAATTCAAGTCAGAAGAAACCAATCTATTGAAAACTGCCACCTAGAAATGGGTGGCAAATATTATAATAAAACTGTATAGTAATTTTTGGACTTGACATTAAGGCAACATTTAGTCAACAATATAAAAAGTAACATTAAGACTTACTTATAAAAAGTAATTTTGATTTTACTTGAACATTATGCCGTACATAAGTTCAAATATATAACAATGATTTAGTACATGTGATGTTTAAAATAACTTTTAAATTTTAATGTTAATTAAAATTGATTAAAATTAGATTACCTTTTTATTTACTTTGTCATTCCTCCTTTCTCACTCATTTTGTTCAAATTAAGTGAAGTGCAGTCTGCAGAAGAACATTTCAATCTGAAAGCATGGAGATGTTGGTATGAATAGTATGCAAATGGACTGGGTTCTTGGTAGGAATAATTTTTTCTTATATATTCATACATATTTTTTTAACGTCGTAGAAAAACATACCATTTACATCTATGTATACATAGGCTTACATAATTTTTTATATCACAATTAATTATTATCGTTTATTTCGTTAATATTTTTTCCATTAGCTTTTGATTGTTCTTTTTGGTATTGTTTCATGTTGTACAAGTTTTTTCTTAGGAAGAAATTCTAAGGACTCCTTCCCCACACACAGGCTTGGTCTCATGTGGGGAACTAATATTTCCACTATTTATAATTTCAGTTTTCTGTAAGCACTGTATATTTATTTTTTGGAAATAAAGATTTTCTGTTCTATTCTAATCACCAGAAATACAGAACGTTACCACAGTACTAATAACACCTCTATCGCAGTAGACATGCATTCTCAGCGAATTTCCTTATCTTTAATAATTAATTATTCAGTACCTGAGGACCGAGTGCTCCTTGGTAAAATAACTCAAACTCAAATCTCTTTATTTAAGACAGTTACAAACTGCATAATAGCGTCATGACAGAAGTGTTCCTTACAGGAATAATTATTAAAATTAAAATTATAATATCATAAAAAACTGTTCGACAGAGATAGTCTAAATTATTAGACTAAAAAGTCTTTAATACTTTAATAAATAAAAATGTATTAAAAAAAACTCTGATGAGAGAGCACTTTTTAAGTAAATTTACTTAGTATAATCAAGAATTAGAAAGAAAGTTAGACATTAAACTGTTAACATAAACAATTTTTTGATTGATAAAATTGATTGTATTTTGTTTTAGAATAACTTGTGGAAGAAAAGAGGAATATCATTGATGCCCATGAGGTTCCCCCAGGCCACTTTGGGCAGCTACCATGCACTTGTGTCCGTTTATAGGAATGACGGAACTGTGGCCATCACTCATGGAGGCATAGAAATGGGACAGGGCATCAACGTTAAGGTAAATAAAGAGTTAACATAAATTTTCAAAAATCTTTAGAGAGAAAATAATTAGTTTTGTTTTCTGAATAATGTTGACTAATAAACCATTCAACATATTTTTCATTGGATAAAAATCAACAGCAATACTGAAGAGAGTCCACAGTAAATGGTATTGTCAGTAAATGTCTAGGTGGTTTTGTATTTTGTTTTTCTACGCCTCTCTGCATTTTTAACGTTTTGATGGGAAATGGTCCAAACCCCGGTCCTGCTACTACCTAACGTTGACCTATTATAAGGAAGCATCGTTAGCCCAATGAAAAAAAAAATATATATAAAAAAGAAGTAATATAAAAGAAGTATAAAAAAGAATCAGATTGAAGTTGCTAGTTTTAATTCTGAGCAAAATATTTTCATAATTTTTAGTTTTTGTTGTTGAAATCTAATTCACCTTTGTCATTTGGGTAATTAATTAATAATTCTTAAAAAAATAAGTTCTGAAAATCCTTACCTAAGAGAATCCCAAGCTACATGCAAGTCAAATTATGGAACAAACTTCCATCAAAGCTCAAGAATACTGACGAGAAGGGCCTCAGAAATAGCCATAAAATATAACTTCATGAGTAACCTTATTTATACTTGTTGGCAGAATATTTTTCATAATGACCTAAAAAGTTACTGCTGTAAATTATATTTGATGCAATAACTGTACTTAATGTCCATAATTAATAAAAAAATTATATATTGGTTATCAATTTATTACACTAATCACAATTGTCCACTCGTATTCACCTGGGTAGATGAGTGTCTCATGAAGGTTTGTCACACAGGCAGCTCAAGTGTGTGCCTCCACCCTCGGCATTCCTCTGGATACTGTGGTAGTCAAGCCGACGAACAACCTCACATCCCCCAACGACCAATTTACTGGGGGAAGCTTCACAACTGAAAGTGTTTGTTATGTGAGTTTGAAAAAAATTTAAGTTCCTTTATTTATAAACTTTAAAACCATACATTCTTTTACACTATGAATAGTATTTAAAATAATAATAATATTTTATATATTAATTTACTTTTATACAATATCTTTCTGCTACTTTCCTTTTGAGAAGAAATACCTCTAGTACTACTCATAACATTGTATCCTATAACAGTAGTTCCCAAAAGGTGGTCCGTGGGAGGTTTTCAGTGGGTCCAGGAGCTTCTTTAAATATATTACTTATATATATATATATATATATATATATATATATATATATATGCTCACATTAACAAAATTTGTTTGGACATATGGCATTTTTAGACTTGGCATGGCGTATTATGGCAACAAAGCACGGTTAAATTATTGAAATTCTAAATTAACGAGTTCTGATTATTTAATACTTAGCTCCATACTGTACAACTTATACGACATGAGAAAAAAGGCTTTCTGGACACTTTAAGTAACAATAAAGAAAAATACCCCCGTCACAGTAGACCTGCGTACTTAGTGAATTTCCAAATAAACACCTAATGTAATAATAATATTATATGTCAAGTTTTATCTATATCTGTCGATAAATATATGAGTATTTTTATCTGCCCACTCTTCATAAGATTAACATGGGAAAGAGTATGTAGGTTTGCCGCTGTGAGGAACACTGAAAGTAGGCATTTAAAGCATACACAATTTTTATTTTGACAATTAGTACAAATTTTCATGAACATGTATCCATAAATAAAGGAGTTTTCCTATTTATCATATGATTAACATGGGAAAAGAGTATGCAGGTTAACTGCTGTGAGAAACACTGAAAGTAGGAATTTTTAGCATAAACAATGTTTATTTTTACCAACTATTCCAACTTTCATCAACATCTGTCCATAAATAAAGGAGTTTTCCTATTTTCCATATGATTAACATGGGAAAAGGGTATGCACATTAGCTGCCATGATAAATACATAAACTATGGTTTTTAAGCATAAATAGATGAATCTCAACCGCATGAAGCTAAATATCAAGTTTTATCTAAAAATATGATTGATAAGTGAAATATTAATTTTTCCTTATCCTCCATAAGATTAAAATTGGAGCCCAAAATACAACGTACTGTGTTTAGATATTTTAATATCTCAGTAACCGTTGGAGATAGAGGAAAAACCCAACTTTTGAGTACAAAACCCCCCAAACTACCCATTTCGATAGACCGATATGTCTGGTTTACGAACTCGTCCGAGATAATGTAGGAATACTTGTCTCTACCAAATTTGGTCTCGATCGGACTATTTTTATAAGAGTTATCGTGTTCACAGACACACACACACACACACAAACACACACCTATATATATATATATAAATTTTAACGACTATTGTTTTTTGTCTCTGGGCACTTAAAGAAGAAAAACAACATGGTCCCGGGCTTATCTCTTGCGCATGAGACTTATGGTAATAGCTTCTTCCCTATGGGAAATTCGCTAAAACATAAAAATCACCTTAATATTCATGATGATCTTCGTGTAAATTCACCAATCTTCTACCTGATACTGAAGAGATCTTACGGAAAAAGATAAATTACATACGACTCACTGAGAGTAAGAAATTAAAATAAAGCATTCTGATTTTATATTAGTACAGGTTTGGGCCAAGGGTCCCCAATGGTTAAATTTATTTAATTGGGGTGCCTGGGAAACTATTTTTTGGGAATCATTGTCCTATTATATGTTATATCATACGTATTAATATTGCCTTTTTTTGGTGGTTCATATCCTACATAGGCAGTTGAACAGTGCTGTATCGAATTAAACAAGAGGTTACAGCCAATTAGAGAACAACTTCAAAATCCTACTTGGCAAGAGATAATACAAGCAGCATATGTGTCAGCCATCGATCTCAGTGTTAAAAAGTGGTAGGTATGAAGTAGATTTACTAATGATGCATCTAAAATTTAATAAATAATAATTAGATATTTACTAGTACACAAATCAACTATTTTCAAGACATTTGAATAGTTATAATAGAGTTATAGTTATAATACAGTTTGAATAGAAATGGAGAGTGCGCTAGTAATGTCTGGATAGTCCACGTTTGACTCGCCTCCGCCGATTTTATGGTTTTTCAGTGGGTTTTATTTATTAGATATAGCTGAGCTGCTGTACAAAGTTGGATATTTATATATTCTCAGTGATTTGTGAATGTGATGCAGTGTTATTGAGTTTTATGCCCACAATTAGCTAATTAGTGATTGCATTTTGCACCTGGAGCGGTGGAGGTTAGTCGGGCAAAGGTCGCTAACGTCCGTCGATCCAGCGACGTCTTATCGCTCGTCTCTGCAACAGCTTAACTACTCATCATGATCAGGTCACGTAGTAATAGTAAAAGTGATTTAGACTCTAATAATCCCCTGTCTGCTAAACTTGACATAATTTTGAAAGAACTTAGTGAGCTACGATCCGAATCACAATCCTTGGCTAAGTCTGTTGATGCAACGCATGACAAAATTGACGATTTGAAACTCATTGTGCAAGCACAAAAGCTAGAAATTGATAAGTGTAAAGACGCATTGGATGCAGTTAAAAGTGAAAATAATCTTTTGAAAAAAGAAGTATCGAGTTTAAGGCAGGAGCTTTATGCTCTACAACAATACACTCGTAGCAATACTGTTGACATTCAAGGAGTGCTGGAGTTGCAGTCCGAGTGTGTCATGGATGTTGTCAACAAGGTAGCTCGGGCCGTGCGTTTTGACTTAAAAAACGATATGATTGACGCTGCTCATAGACTATCTGGGGGTAAAGACAATAATAAACCTAGAGGAATTATTGTGAAATTCGTCCGTCGTCGGGATTCTGATGAGTTTTTGAGACTTGCCAAAGTAAAACGTGGCTTCTCGGCTTCCGATTTGGGTTTAGTATCGAACAATAAAGTGTATGTAAACCCATCACTTTCTAGAGAAAATAGAGCGCTGTTGGCTTTGGCAAGAGGAGTTGTTCGAGATGGACTCTATAAGTATGCGTGGTTCCAGCATGGGAAGGTTTTCATCAGAAAGAACGATGGAAGGCCGGCAATCCAAGTGATGTCGCGGGATCATCTCGCTAGTCTCACCAGACAGCCGCCGTCGCTGCCGCAGCGACACCCTGGGGGAGGTGAGGGATTGCCGTCAGCAAAGGTCGAGGAGCCAGCTCATCGTGTGTAACAAACTGCAATGAACCGTCCATAAGTAAACCTATTTTTGTCTTTGTTCTGGTCATTTTAGTTTTACTATGGATCTATCATATTTTCTACGCATAGATTTAAATATATGTTAAAGTTGGTTTTTATTTTTTTCAATTCTAACGCTAATTATTATACTGAATATATGATATATTTTAATTTGCAACATTCAATTTATTTATTTATCGGAACTGAGTGAGTTTAGAGAGATTTATTTTTTCAGAATGTAGAAGATCTATGGTCAAAAGTAACAATCTATATTTAAAAATAGTCAAAATGCTTACTGTAATATTATTTGCCTCATTGGAACTTGGTTATAGAAGTTATCATATATAATACTGTACTTATGTTTCCCTGATTAATGTTTAGTTAACTTACAAGCATTATATTATTCACATTAATGATTATTAAATTTCTTGTAATTAATTGTATTTTGATTTATAGATTATTTAATTTCTGCACTGAGTGAAGTTAGAGATTTTTTGTACTATCAAAACGTAAGAGGCCTGAGATCAAAATGTAAGCTATTTTTTACCAATTTATTAAGCTGTGACTATAACATTATTTGCCTCACTGAAACTTGGTTGGATGAGACAGTTCTCTCATCAGAACTATTCCCTGATAAATTCACAGTTTTTAGACAGGATGGTCGATTTAAGATAAGAGGTGCAGGTGTATTGATAGCTGTTGATAATAACATTTGGAAGGCGGTGCGAGTTCCTCACTCTGCCTGTGATGCAGATATTATCATTGTTAAAATGACGAACATGAAAGAGTTCAGTTTCATTTTATGTACGGTTTATTTCACACCTAGATGTTATCAAATGATTTATAATCAGTTTTTCGATGTACTTAGTGATGTTTGTATAGGCTCTGATTTGAATATCTGTATAGTTGGCGATTTTAATCTTCCATTAATAAGTGATAGTAGTTTCAGTTTATCTAGAGGTGGCGGAGTTTATTTAGAGCTTAACAACTTTCTGGTATTTCACAGTCTTTCATTGTGTAATGATGTGATTAACAATCGCACACTGGACCTTGTTATCAGTAATATTGCTGGCTTATCAGTGGAGAAGGAGGAGGAATGCTTAGTGCCAATTGATAATCACCATCCTGCTTTATCTATTCATTTATCTACACATTTAGGACACTAGTCTTTTACACCTTCTAATGAATGTAGCTATAATTTCACTAGAGCAGATTTTGTGGGTCTTTATAACACGCTGGCGAACTGCAATAGGGAGAATTTGTTTTTTTATTAATGATCCTAATGAAGCTGTAGATATATTTTACTCTTATTTAAATTCATCTATTCAAAAACATGTTCCAAAGGTTGTTGGTAAAGTGTATAAGTATCCAAAGTGGTATACTAGAGATATCATTCAATTGTTGAAACTAAAAAACATTTTCAGGAGAAAATTTAATAGAACAAAAAAGCTTGGATTTTTTAGTGAGTTTAGCAAGTACAGGCGTAATGTTAAGACTTTAATTCGCCGTGAATATGATAATTACATTTTAAATATGGAATGTAATATTGAGAGGGATCCTAAGTGTTTTTGGAATTTCGTTAGGAATAAAAAAACTACAAGAATAAATGGAATTAATGAATTTCATTGGGGTGACGATAAATTTCAGAATGGTGTACCGGTGGCAGATGCATTCGCTAGCTATTTCAGTTCTGTTTACGATACCGGTAATAATTATAGTATTTCAGACATTGTTGAATCGTCTGTTAAGAGTGGCATCCACTCTCTTTTGTTGCGTCGTATCAATCCGGATGAAGTCCAAAAAGCAATTAAAATTTTACCTTCAAAAAAATCCTTTGGTCCTGATTTTATTCCAGTTTATGTTGTCAAAGGTTGCTCTGATATTTTAATCGAGCCTTTGTGTTACATATTCAATCTTTGTTTGAAATCTTGTGTATTTCCTGATCTTTGGAAGTTGACTAGAGTAATACCTCTGTTTAAGAAAGGGGATAAGCAGGAGGTTTCAAATTTTAGGCCTGTGTCGATACTTTCTCTACCCCAGCCAAGGTGTTCGAAATAGTTTTATATAATAATATTTTCCCTCATATGAAGTCACACATTTCACTTAGTCAACATGGTTTCTACCCATCTCGGTCAATCACCACAAATCTATGTAGTTTCGTTAATTATGCTTCTAGTATTTTAGATTCAAAGCGTCAGGTTGATGTAATTTATAGACTTCTCAAAAGCATTTGATAAGGTCAACCATATGATTCTTCTTCGTAAGCTACATTTTTATGGATTTTCTAATGATTTACTTAAAATTTTTGCCTCATACCTAAAAAATAGGAAACAGTATGTTTCTTTTGATGGCTTCAAATCAAATATTTTTACTGTTCCTTCAGGGGTGCCTCAGGGCAGCAATCTTGGGCCCTTAATGTTTAATATATTCATCAATGATCTTCCTGATTCTCTAAAAAATAATGTTCTATTGTATGCTGATGATTTGAAATTATTTACTGTCGTTGACAGTATTGAAAGTTGTTCTTCTCTGCAGGAAGACTTGAGCTTGCTGGACACCTGGTGTGTCAGTAACAGGCTCAAGTTAAATCTTTCAAAGTGTGTGGTCATGTCTATCCATTGTGGGAGAAATCCTGTTTTGTTTCCTTACACGTTAAGTTGCGTTACTTTGGATAGAGTTTATGAGTTTAGAGATTTGGGTGTTTTAATTGAGAATAGTTTATCTTTTAATAACCATATAATTTCCAGTGTTAACAAATCATATAGCTTACTTGGTTTTATCTACAGAATGTCTCATTATTTCAGGGATATAAACACTGTTAAATTACTCTACACATCTCTTGTTCGTTCTAGGCTTGAATTTGCTTCAATTATTTGGTCTCCAAACTCATTTATATACACAGATATGTTGGAAAAAGTTCAAAAGAAATTCTTTAGGATGCTCTATTTTAGGTTTGTGGGTATTCCTAATCATCCGATTTGGTTAATTAGGCATAGGGAGATGTTAGAAATGTTTGGGTTTCAGTCACTGGATTTAAGGAGAAAGTTAGCATTGTTGTGTTATCTGCGTGACGTGGTGGCTGGCGACGTGGACGACCCTGCGACCTTGGCCGGTGTGTCGTGGCATGTGCCGCGATATGGCGGTCGAGCGTGCAGGGCGCTTTATCAGTCCTTCGCCAGGACTGCGGCTCACAGCAATTCACCTTTGAATGAGGCTGTGCTGCTATTTAATTCATTGAATAATAATATCGATTTTTCTTTTCACCGAGCTAAGTTTAAAAGAATATGCAGCCAGCTTCTAACATAATTATTTTTTTTATTTTTTTATATGTTAACGTAAATAGGTACTTCAAAACGTTCATGTTATTAGATCATTTTTGTTTGTCCCACTTAATATAGTAAAGTTGATTTTTGTTTATTGAAATTGTATGTTTGTTATCATGGATTCACTTTATTTGATGTTTCACTTTATTTTATTTTTATGTATAAGTCATATTTTATTTTATTATTTTGATGGATATAAGTATAAGTATAGTTTTTTTCAGTTTGTATTCCTGGTCATGGATTTTTTTTAGTACTTTCAAGCTTCCCCTATAATTTTGGGCAATAGTGCCTGTTGGGGCGGCATTTGCAACCATATTGTGTAAGACTTTTTTTGTCATACGGTACTTACTTTGTGATTACAGTTATTTATATTTCATATTTTTTACTTTTTATTTATATTAAATTCAGGGAACTGTTTGTTTATTTTCTAATCATGTAATATATGACTTAACTATTGTATTTTTGCTGCAATAAAGGTATTTATTATTATTATTATTATTATTATTTAGAATAAACGTTTCATCATACTTAGTTGAAAAATAAACTTTCTTCAAATGTTCTTAAGGAATCTTTCAAACTAGTTATCCTTGTGACTGGTAAAAATTGGGTAAATTAATTATTTTTCTAACACAGTATTACAATAATAGTAGTTTTCAAATATTTTACATGGTCTTGTTTTTAGCAAATGTCCTGTTAGAAAATAGAGCTATTATTGTAGTGCTCATGGTAAGACCTAGGCTGGGGACCAAATCTTTTTCCATTTTGAGGTCTTCGGTCGTCCCCAGATAAAAAAATACCCATCATAAAAAAAATAATATTATGATAGGTATTTTTGTATATATATATATATATATATATATATTTATTATATATAAAATTGAGCTTAACTTTGGTGCTCCAAAAGACAACATTGTGTGTTTACCACACAATTTTAGGTGTGTTTCTGTATTTTAGTAACTAATCAAAAAATAGAGACAATTACATTGATACCCCCCACGTGAGTGGGGGGTGGTATGTAACCCTCCATATGTGTAATGGTGTAATGTGGGCAGAGTTACTAGGGTTTGTGTTATCTTTTGGAGCCTCAATCTTAATGTTATGGGGGATTAAAAACTATATCTAGCTTTTTATTTAAAATAATGTGATAATACTGACTTGGTATACAGCTTCATACAGTTAAAATAATATATGGTGAGAAATCTACCACTAAATGTTCTTCAGAGCAGCAAACCTAACTGTCATCAATCCCCGTGATGACATTATTTTGCTTTAATCAGTTCCTCCTCGACACTAACTGAGCTCCTTGATAGTTTGACTGACTTTTCATGCAAGTTTAGCTTTTGCTCTTAGTCTTTTTGTAATTTTATGAGGTTTAAGTCAGTTATTTGTGCAGTCCTACTTCTGCTGCAAGTGCAAGGGAGGTTTCATGGTCAGTGGATTCTACTTTTACTAAAAAGTCAATTTGTTTTCAAGGTCCGACATCTATGTTTCAGTTTTTGAGTCTTTTTTACAATTTTCACAGATCAGTGACTTAGAGAACCTTTCCAGTCTTCTTTCTGATATACACTATTAAAAAATCAACCAGTCCATACTAAGTCTCAAATTATACAATTTAGTGAGTCTGTGGCATACTTAGTAGTGCCAGACTTCAAACTTGACTTTAGCGTTAGCCTTGGTTCAGATTCCATAGTTGCCTATTAGTTTTTATCTTGCTTGATAGTTGATATGTTCACACACAGACAAGTAGTCTATGTAGGTGTCAGAAGATAAGGTAAAAGAGACTGTCACTCAGAGAGTAGCACTCTCTTTTACCTTTGTATTTTCTCAATTATGTTTTTTTATAAGAGATATGAACAATATAACTATATAGTAAAATGTTTCATACTTCTTGCAGGTTTTCTGCAGTAACAGATTTAAAGACCTATGAAATTTTCGGTGCTTGTGTTATGGAGGTTGAACTGGATATTTTGACTGGAGAACATAAGGTTGGATTGTTAATATTTGATTAACCACTAGTTATTTAAATTTTGCATAAAATTAAAATGTTTCAGTCCAAAATAAAACGTACAGTTACAATACATGATTCTTAGTACACTTGATATTCGCTACCAGGGTCTTAAATCAGATGAATAACAATGTGTTAGCCAGACATTAGATAAAAAGATAGGAATAACAGTGATAACATGTGAGTCCTTTATTTGTTACCGTACTTAGTTTCTTTAAATTCAAATTGTTTCCTTCAATATTCAATTCTTATAATTCATACATGATAAAAAAATCAGAATTATTGGAGCTATATAATATTGTAGTTGGATAATGGTGTGGCATTAATTAGAATTTGTTAATTTAAAATGGAATACTGAAATGAAAATACTAAATACTTAAAGAGTTCTCATTTGAATAACAGGTTTGGACGAAATTCTGTACAGTTATTTTTGTTCAGCTGTTTATTACTAACTGTTTACTACTAACTTAATTTTTCATAGATTGTAAGAGCCGATATTCTAGAAGACGCAGGGAAGAGTTTAAACCCAAAAGTTGATATTGGTCAAGTAGAAGGTTCCTTCCTCATGGGTGTAGGCTACTTCACATCAGAGGAAGTCAAGTACGATGCTGAAACCGGCAAGGTGTTAACCAATAGGACCTTGGTATGTTAAACAGCGCTTTGGTAGGGTATACATTGAACAAAAATTATTTAAGCTTAAGTTACTGTCTGCAGGACAAAATTATAAATGTAACAAATTGTGTCACAATTAATTAGTGCTGTAATATTTTTTAAGAGTGACTGAAACATTTTTTTTATTGATCCTCGTTATATCTATGTGTTAACAATACAATTCCATTAGCATTATAACTGTCACAACTTTTCTCTTATGTTTAAAATATCTTTGAAATGATATAAAGTCCTAAAAAGACCTTAGCTCTATTATTGGCTTTTATTTTTTCATAGATCAAAATTGAGCAAAAAATAATAATAAGCTGACACATTACTAGAAAGTCTGGTGTGAAACCATTGCTTTGGCTATCCCATGTGAAGCCATTGCTCTGGCTATCCCGTGTGAAACCATTGCTTTGGCTATTCCGTGTAAAACCATTGCTTTGGCTATCGCGTATGAATTCATTGCTTCCTCATTACCTTGTTTATAGCTCGTTGACCTAGTCATGTGGGATCCCTCAGTTTGATTATTTTGTGAATTTATTATTAGAGGTTAAAATTATTTATGAAAAATCTAAAAAAGTCAATGTAAGTTTGAAAGAAATATACAGTTTGTTTCAGAACATAGAAGGCCAATTAGTCACTTTAATCACTAAGGGAAAAAGAGTAATAAAGTATTTAATAAAAAATATACACATAGACAAGAACAAAACGTATATTGTAATATGATTAATAAGTTTTAGATAAATAATTTTATTTATTTAAATTAAACATCAACTTGTATAACATTCAATTTTTATAGAACTATGAAATCCCTGGAGCTAAGGACATACCCACAGATTTGAGAGTTTACCTTCTGAAGAATAGCGGGAACCCACTTGGACTACTCAGAACAAAGTGTAAGGGCTTATAAAATATCTTCTATTAGAATAACTGGCATCAATGAACACCAATCTTATACTTTTAAAATGTAAGTTATTTTTAAAGTTTTACCCAACATACCTACTGTATTTTAAATACAAACTGTAAAGAGTGTTAGTTTAGTTTTTAAAAAATAAAATAAATTTGATTATAAACCTGCTTGTGGAAAACTTCTAATACCATTGGGAGACTAAATTCTCAAATAAAGTATACATGTTCCCTTTGTTACCCCCCCCCCATTCCTGACTTAAAACTTACAAATGGCAAGGCACCCTTTGTGATACCAGTATAGTAAACAAAAGAGCATAGAAATAAAAGTGTTGTTAAAAGAAAAATTAAAAGTGCTGCATGGCTTCTGGAATTTTTAAGGGTGTTTTTAAACCATTACTGACTGCTTTTATTTAAAATTTTAGTTATTTAAAACCCTTAATATTTAATAAATAAACAATACCAGGAACTGATATTTACTTTGTAAAGGTAAATTGGAAAATTCATTCAACCGAGCATTTCACTCAACTACTGTATCATATTCCTGAACAAGAAAAAAGAAAATTAAAATTGCTTATTTTAATTTTTGTTGCCAAATCCTTTCTTATGCTATTTCATTTGATGTGCCACGGAAAAATTACCTTGCCTTTTTAAATTTTAAGTTAGGGAGGGGATTGTCAAGATGGGTGGGATGAAAATCTTATTTCAGAATGGGACTAGACTTTCCCAACAAACATAACCCTCTAATATATTTTATTTTTATTTTATTTTATTTTATTTTTAAATAAATTAAGATGCAAGTTAAAAGAAAAATATCCTATGAATTCCGAGTGTCCCACAAAGAGGTTTAAACATTTGTTTTTTCATCACTTAGCCTTTTATGCAACAACGATCTTGAAACTTTACACAACTTATAAAGTACGTTTTGAAAATACTTTGGTAAAATTTCAGCTCCTTAACTCCTCTAGGAACAAAATAGTGGAATATATTGAAAAAAATTACTTTTAATACATTAAAAGTTGTGTTTTAGGCTTTGTTAAGTATTTTTATCATCACATTCAAAGAAATGAGGTCTTTAACGAGGAAAATAGAACATAGCTTCTCCCCTAGGGAAAATTTGCCAAAGCCTTAAAGGAGAGTCCAAAATTGTTCAAACTGTGACCCATCCACAATGATCCACAATGACACACTGATAAGAGCGCTTGATAAATGAATCGCAAGCTTTTACAAGAGATTCTGTGATATTTGGAGAAGTTCTTCAATTGAAGTGATGAAAAAACTAACATTTAAACCTCTTCGCGGGACACCCGATATTTAATATATTTTTTATGT